>JABXWE010027699.1:0-22942 GCA_014611495.1 Limonius californicus
TTATAAAGAAGTTTTTGTCAACTCCTTACAGGAAGTACGTAATAATAAACTAATCAAAACATATATAAGTAATGCAAGATACAGTATCAGGATGTTGACAAGTAGCTCTCAAAACGTTTGACCTATATTATTTAAATACCAGTTAATGACGGAAACATCACTTAGATGGCGCTACTATCGGTTACAGTTTCGTAACAATAATCGGCTTACACGATCATGACTGGGCAATAATGATAGCGAAAATCTATTGTGTTCTACATATTAACGTCTGGAGAGATACATTCACCATATCTATAAGTACCATTTAACATCAGAGGCCGAAGTTGGGAATTACTTGTAGTTCGAGATACATGTTTTATCAGAAAGGTATTTGATATTCGAAAAAATAAGACCACCAATGCTTCCATGTATTTTAAAAATATGTATAAGTATTAACATGCCCTATAATACCGTTATACACGCGTGGTTATTTTATCTTGTAACAGGTAGATAGGCTACACACATTACAGCTGTTAGTATTCCATAGCTATCTTAGTAAACTTTACATTGTTTAATTAAATAAAAATCAAAGTAGTTACGTTGGGTGTACGAAGGAACTACAATGAAACTATTTACTACTAAATAACATGCAAATTTGCAATGTACACATTTACAGTATCTATTTCTTATAATTTAAACACAACAAGCACAGAGAAAACCAAGATATCATAAAAATATGTTGACATAACAGTAAAAGCAACTAAAAAATAAATTAAATAAAAACAGAATGACGTAATGAAGGTTCAAAGTGCCGTCCACCTTGTTGTTCACATAAGTTAATCTGTCGCAGAAAAGAATTTCTAACATGAGTTAGCATGTGTGGGCTGATTGACCTACACGCTTTAATAATTGTTTCACATAAATAATTTTTTAGGGGAGTTTCGTAGACGTCGCTTTTTACTTCACCCCACAAAAAAAATCTAATGGAGTCAAGTTCTTCCTCTTGCAACTAATCTGTTATGGAAAGTTTCATTTGATAGTTTCTTACAATTCTATGGCAGTGAGTAGGTGCCCCGTCATTTTAAAACTACATACGCTGTCTTACATAAAGAGGAATATCTTCTAAAAGTTGAAGCAAATCATTTGCTAAAAATGTAAATACATTTTCCCATTTAAACTATCCTCAAAGAAGTGGGGACCAATGATAAAGTTGTTAACGATACCACACCACACATTTACAACAAGAATTTTTTGAAAGTGTGCTTGCCGAATCCAATCTGAGTTATCTTGTGAACAGAATGGCACTTGTGTCTATTTACACGCACACACATTGTTACGTGCCTTCCTCAGAAAATAGGATATTTCTTAAAAAGCGGGTCAATAGTAACTCCGTTTCTTAAAAATGTGCAGAAATCACTCGACATGGGTAATCATCTTCAGTAAGATTGCACTACTGTGACGTGGTAAGGATGAAACCGGTTTGCCTTGAAAATATTAATACTAAACTTTGGCTAAAGCCTACAGTTCTTGCAACTGCTCGTTGGCTTATGTTGGGATTACCAGTTACTTGTTCAGAGACTACCGGTTCAGTTTCTACAGTTGTGACATGTAGTTGTCGCACATTTGTGTTGGAAAACTGTCCATATTGCTGCAAATTACTTTCCCAACGCCTAAAGGCATTATGTGATGGAAGGGGTCCGGGTATCATTGTGCATATCGTCATACTGCTCAGTCAGTCGTCCCTCTACATTCCCCCAAAAACAACATTATATCAGTTTTCTTATTGTTAGAATAGATTTTTCTTGTGCGTTAATGATGATACATGGTTATAATTCCACAACACTTAAGGCTTATTGTGTCGGTCATCATGTCGCCTATTCGTGAAGATTTTTGCCGTTTCCACCAGGTTCAGTAGTCTCTTCACTAGGTGTTCTCTTGTTAGAGTTTCTCGATAGTTTGCTCCTCCTAGGAGTGTATATCTCCATCTGGCAGGAGCTTCACAGTCGAAGATGATGTGACAAGCTATTTCGTCCTCCTCATTACAGAGTCTGCAAGTAGGTCCTTCCCGTTGGATGCCCATTGTATACATGTGTGTTCGAAGGTGGTAGTGACCGGTTATCAGCCCCGTCACTAGCCTGATTTGGAGTCCGCTTAATGCAGTATGTCACCCGTCAGTTTTTTGGATGGCTTCCTTAACATTACTTTACTATGCCTCAATCCACTAACGGAGTTCCAGTGGGTTTGTTGTGTTTTGTTTGTCCACCCAATAAACCTGCTGCGTACTGTGGTTTTGCTGACTCCAAATACTGGTTCAGGCCAGTAAAAGGTGTTTCTGATCCCTTTTTGCAAGTGTGTCAGCATTTTCCTTGCCTTGTATGCCCCTGTATCCCGGCACTCAAACTAGGATTACCCTGTTGTGGTTTCCAGAGCTATTAGGTTTTGTAAACAATCCCGGACTAATTTTGAGTTAATCCGGTAACTACCTGGGCTTTTTATAGCAGCCTGGCTACCTGTTAGGACGATAATATCTTTTCCTTTGTAATTTCTATTAATGTTCTCATGTAGACATATATCTATAGCGTGAATTTCTGCTGAATACTGTGGTATTTTTCGCCAGAGATGCATATGCATTCAATTGGTGAGATTCGCCATATATCCCTGCACCAGTGCCGTTATCAGTTTTAGATCCATCTGTATACCAGACCCCCTTGTTCCAGTCTAGTTGGATGTTAAAGGGTTTATTGTAGTTTTGCCTGGTTGGTATCATGTCAGTTCTCATTTGCAGTAATGAGTTTTTGATAATGTTTTCTATGTGGTGTGTGCAGAAATAGTGCTGGTTTCCCAACTTCGATTGTATTTCAACCTGTACGCCGCTAACCTAGCCTCCGTCTTGATTATGATATCAAGAGGAGGCAGGCTTAGTAGGGTTACCATGGCTGCTGTTGGGGTGCTTCTCATCTCACCTGTGATACACAAGAGCGCAGATCTTTGGAGTTTCGATAGCTTCAACCAAGCTTCTCTTTGTTCCACTTTAGGTCACCACACCAGGGACCCGTAGGTAACTATAGGTTTTACCACGGTAGTGTACAACCAGTGTACCATGCTTGGTTTAAGTCCCTAGGTTTTGCCCAGTGCTCGCTTTGTTGCCATAAGGATTATCTTGCCTTTATTTACAATTTTGCAGATTTGTGATTTTTAGGTTAGCTTTGCATCCAGAATATTACGTAGATATTTATCCTATTGACTCACTTGCAGTTGTTCATTGAAAAGGTTTGGCAGTTTTAAACAGCCCGGTTTCCTTTTTCTAGTAAATGGAGCCAGTACCGTTTTTGTTGATTTACACTGAGCTTCTCTTTGGAACACCATCTTTCCACGATGCCTAGAGCTTTCTGTATGAGCTCTGAGACTGATATAGAACTTCCCCGAAATGAGTATTACCAGATCATCGGCATACCATGGATGTTGTATCCTTGGCTATTTAATTCAGCTAGGAGCTCGTCCAGTACCAGATTCCACAGCAGAGGTGATTAATACTTGCCCCTGAGGGCATCCTTTGGCAGCTACTATCTTCATCGCTTCATCAGATAGATTTGAATGTATTTTTCTGTCATGTCTAATGAGAACAATTATGGTTTTAATTTTGTATGTGTGCTTTGAGGCGGCCGTGAGCTGGAGGTTAGCACTTTAGACTTCTAAGCTGAAGGTCCTGGGTTCAATTCCCAGTACGGAACATCGGATTTTTAACGGCCGTTCTCCATCATAAGGCAATGGCAAACCAGCAAGGTATTCTAGCTAGTAAATCTTCTCTGCTGTAGAAGTGTTTACATTTCCCGTGGTTCGGAGCTAACGTTAAGCTGTACGTCATCTATGTAGGTGGCACTTTAAACGCGCAACATAGGCATAGGAGAGAAGATCGCTACGTCTCGTAAGAGATAAAGCACTCGAAGGGGAGAAGATGTGTGCTTTAGTGTATTTTAATGTGTATTTCCACCACTATTTTCTGATTTTTCGTGCATATCTCGCAGCCTAGTTATTGGATGCTTTGGATATTAGTTTCCAATTAGCTGTGATACATATTCGTCTAGCCGCGGTGGAGTTTCTGTCAGAGTTTTTAGAACGTGCTGGCGCTCCGGATTTGGCCTATCGGTAACCGGGCCCGACTGCTTAGACGTGTCCACAAAAGCACTGTCGATAGCTGTGTTTTGTTCTACTAAAACCCGCATTACTTAATTTTGATGACTGTGTGAGTAAGTGATACCACTAGAGTTTGTCTGTAAGCTCCACGTCGACTAGCTGAACCGGTGGGCCACGCTCTAAGCTAATTTCTTATCAAAAGAATTGAGCTTTACGGAGAAGTAAAATAAGTACTGGTTGTTTAGATAAATATTTTGTATGCACACCTTGCCGTCTACTTTTTGCTTCTTGCGTTTTCTGTGCAATTTAAAAGAGAACTTGGTATTGAGGGCCGTTTTAAAACAGTTTTCCTGAATATTTTAAAGGATAAAATACTTATAATGGTGGTTTAAAATAATTTTACAAAATATAAAAGGAGATACGGAATTAACTTAAATATCATATATTTAGTTAACCCTTTTACTTTTCAGTTATTAAGGTTACCGACCAGTGCAATTGCGTTTGCACAATAGTCTTCCCAGTCTAAAGTTAAACTGCTTCACAATATACAGCCTTTCCATTAAATATTTACATTACATGATTGGTTAAGATATCATGGATATTTTAAGCTAATAAGAACTTTCCTTCCATATTTGTAAAACTAGACTAACTGAACAGTGTTATTTGCTGAGAAAGTTTTGTTACAAACTATTACTAAATTTGTCACCCTCTGAGATTCAGCAAAATGAATTGCAACTTCATAATACTTTAATGGCCTTATGGCAATCCTCTTTACATTCGTCTTGTTCAAACGTAACCTTTCTACAAACAAAGCAAAACTTTCGGATGCTGTGCTATTGACAGAAGTACATGCGGAGGGTGACCTACTTGCAGCGTAGATTTGAGAAATAGATACCAGGGGAATTTATAAGTATCTTCCACTAAAAAGGTACTGGCTTTAGAACAGGAACGAACTAGCTGAAGTCCTGAATAATAGATTCGAGGCTAAGAGCCGACTAGATAATCTATTTCTTAAAGTGCATAAAATATGATACAGCAAGACAACAGGATGTTATTCCTGCAGTAGTACTATATCAAATTTTTTACTAGAATTAGCTCATAGTAAGTAACTAATTGAAAAGGAAGTTGATTAATGCATGTGAGAGTTATGGAGCGTGTTTTACTAAAATTACGCTGATACTAATACATTCTGTTCATTATTGATTTGATAAATCAAGACCCTCAAATTTGTCCATTAGAATAAATGTATGTGTTTTGGTCTGCAGATTTATCTGGCCATCAAAATTTCAATTTGCAAAATTATAATTAAACCCAATCCCAAATTGAAAAACAAACGTTTTGCTGAGACTTGTTTACGTTTGCCTTATAGCTATTTCTGAACCATATTTTTAAAGTGCTTTCGCGAAACTGGGATGGTTGTGTCCAACATCAAGACTATTGTGCAAACTCAATTGCATCGGTCGGTAACCTTAATAACTGAAAAGCAGAAGCGTTAACTAAATATAGGATATTTAAGTTAATTCCGTATCTCCTCTCTTACCTTAAACATTCTGTAAAATTATGTTAAAGCACCTTTATAAATATTTTATCCTTAAAAATGCACAATTATTCCCAAAAGAACACTTTCGTTTAAAAAAGGTCTGAGCCGGTCTGCCGTGAAGTGTAGACGCGTTTAGCAGTGCTCCGCTTAAGAGTTTAAAAAAATAGCTGCAAATAAGTTTATTTAGTGGATCTTTGGGGTACATACCCGTGTTTACTGCGTGGGGAAATCGCCAAGCGGGTGTAGGGAGGGTGTATAAACATTCAAGTGCACCTGCGATCACCTGCTCTATCGGGTAACTGATCAAACAGCGGAAAAGACAGCAGGAACGAGGGAGGAAGTAGGAAAAAGTAGAAAAAAAGCTAAGTGATCAAGTAGTCTTGTATTGTAGTCTAGTCGGATCTAAAATATATATATAATTAAATCAAAACGGGGGATATTGTAACAAGTGCATGAAAGTGCAGTACAGGTGGAGAGGGAAGGTTCAGCAGGTAGGAACCCTTGCAGGACGGGGAAAGCGGATCGACAAATAAGTCGTCGCAACTAAAACCTGAATTCTTGGAATAAGGCCATAAATTTCAATCGAGGATAACACAAGCCCATTTGTGCGAAATTTCCAATAAAGTAAGGGGCACTTTTACTAAATAGGTCGATTTTGAACGCATGCAAGATAGTAAAACTTGACTTTTGTTATTCATTGCGGGTAAATCTACTGTATTTCATTGTGAATTAGACAGTGTTTAAAAATTCACAGTGGGGGTAGTTAATAAGCAGAGTAAATACGTTGATTTTGAACTCATGCAATTAAGTAAAATTTGATGTTGGATTTTCATCGCGCGTAAAACTATTGCATTTCATTGTGAATCAGATAGAGTTCATAAATTCTCACTGAGGTAGGTAATTGTAATCTCTTAACGTAATAAATGAATTATAATCGTTAACCTTATTTAATCTAATTTTATTTATTTAATTCTATTAAACTTGATTTCGAATTTTAAATTTTAAAATTTAAATTTGAATTTCTACAACACAAACTACCAAACGGAATAAGGAAGGTAATATACAATTCCATCATAGCCACAACTGCTTTCTATGGCTTGAAAACCACCGCAAGCACGAAAGCCAACAGAATGGCACTTCGAAGTATGGAAAAGAAAATACTCAAACTATTTCAACTAACCACGGGGGAAGAAAACACTTCGACGGCATAAGGAATTCTAGAAGGGAAAACAATAATTAAACGGCTCACTACATCAAGAATTAAATACTGGGCACATATTCTAAGAAGACCTGCCAACCATCCTCTACAGCAAGCTTATGTCATGCAAACAGAAGAAAAGAAGATCGGAAGACCATGCTACACGTGGAATACATCATTGGAGAGGGGCATCCAAAACACCGGAACACCGGCATACATAAAGAGACATGGAGAGAATTGGGCACGAAGAAAAGAGGATATCCGAAGAGAGGTAAGAGGAGTATACTCACTGATTGAAGAATCCGATCAAGAATCGCCTGAGGAAGAACAGGATAACGAAAAAGAAGAAGCAGAAAGAGGGTGAGGAAGGGGATAACAAAGGAGAAGGAACGAAACAAGTATCAGTGGGAAAGAAATCGATGGACTCTGAGCCGACAACTGCAGAGGGGAAGGCTGGAAAAGAAGGACGAAGACTCGAGAGTGGACATTACAATTAAGGGGAAAAATACGATTTGGGGTTAACATTAAGTTACTAGCTATTAGAAAACTAAGATAGATGAAAATTGTTACCTTAGAACAATAGATAGATAAGAGATACGAACAATGTGAAACTTTGATACCAAAGTATATTAGGGTCAAATGCATAATCGCATAACGGTCTCGGTTACGTACTCAAAAACCCCATTGATGCGTAGCATACTGACTACCCGGTGTTGCAGCAGCGGTGTCTTGCGGTATGCATTGCAGACATGCTAACGTTGTGCAATACCCCACTTGATCCCACCCTATCCCATAAAATCCTTCCCACTTATTGGCATGGGGTGGGCCTTGCGTCATCCAGGAGTGACCCTCGAGTCAGCTCCATGTCAGATGATGATGATGATGAAGAACACTTTCGTTTAAAAAACAAGTTTTCGAATTAAATTCAGGGAAACTGTTTTAAAATGGCATTCAATACCAAGTCCTCTTTTAAAATGCACAGAAAACGCAAGAAACAGGAAGTAGTCGGCAAAGTGTGCATACAAAATATTTATCTAAACAATCATTGTTAATGTGTAATACTTGTTTTATTTTTCCGTAAAGCTTAATTATGTTGATAAGAAATTAGCGTAGAGGGTAGCCCACCGGTTCAACTAGTCGACGTGGAGCTTACAGCCAAACTGTAGTGGTATCAGCTAGACGGTCATGAAAGTTAAGCAATGCTAATTTTAGTAGAACAAAGTACAGCGAACGACAGAGTTTCTGTGGACACATCTAAGCAGTGGGCCCCGGCTAGCACTACTACGATGGTAGTCGATAGGTCAAATCCGGGGCGCCAGCACGTTCTAAACACTCTTACACTAGGCGCCACTACGGCTACACAAATATATATGCTACCAAAGCACGCATTTCTACTTGCAAAATTATAACTATAATAGTTTTGTTGTAATTAGAAATAAAATGCATATAATTTATGATCATTTGGCTTTACATGTAGTAGAATTACTTTACATTTGTGCTTCCTTTTTTCTAAATGCACTGAGGAATACAAAATAAAAAAGTACACGGCCGGGAGTAGATTGTAGCAGAAATATATTTCTGTACCACCACAGCTTTGATAAATAAATATTTTACTTTCCATAAAGCTTATTTCTTAACTTTTTTAAGAAACTATATAACAAAGCGTGGGGCGTAACCCACTAGTTCAGCTAGATGAACATGGTTAAACGCTGCTGGTACCGATTAAATGGTTGCCAAAGTAGAGTGACCTAAAAACTCTCACACAGAATGCTGTTACTAATAAGACAAGGGGATGTTATTCCTGCAGTAGGGAAGTTACTATATCAAATTTTTGTCTTATTGTTATTTGTAAACCATATTTTTAAAATGCTTTCGCGAAACTAAATCCGAAGACATTAGATGTGGAGATGTAACTGGCTATCTATAGAATTCTTAATTATGAAGAATTTAATTAAACCTAATGATTAACTAAGAAAAGAATATCTTACTGCACTTGTTTATATATGCCTTATTGTCTCTGTAAACCATATTTTGAAACGTTTTCCCGAAAGATATTAGGTCTGGAGATCTAACTGGCTACATATGGAATATTGATTATGAACATATCGCATTTAAGAAAATATTGCCCTACTGATGTTGATTTAGCTTTATCTTATATAAACTAAACCAATATCTTATTAAAGTGCAAAATTTGATTTTCAAATCTCATAACGAGATATTCATAGGGGCTAGGTCTGAAGAACTAACGGGCCATCGAAGTAGTAATTTTTTAATTTCGGATCTTACTAGTACTAAACCAGAAAACAAGTTACTGCTTGGTATTAATATAATTTTGACTTACTGCTTCGGCAAATCTTTTTCATATACCTTTGATAAAAATTCTATGCTATTGTTTTGCCAGATTTGATTTTTCAAATTATTGCTATGTGTGAGGTACGGAGACCCAGGCGCCGGCTGAATTTTTTAATTTAAATATTCTAATTATGTTTAATGTCAAAACGAGGAACAAACATTTAGCTACTACCAATTTATTTTCTTGTTGTGTGTTTGTTAAATTACATCTTCCAACTTACGAGGGGTTTCGTCTGGAGGCCTGAGCCGTTGCCGAATCGTAGCTATATAAACTGTTAGTATTGCGACACCAAGAAAAAACATTTTGCTTTCACGAATGAAACGTTGCTTTCCTTCTTGTCTGGCATTCCGGATTTTTAAAGTGTTCTCTCCATTACACGTCTGTAGGTGTTAAGTCAGGGGATGTGGCCGGCCACCGACTTCATAATTATTAGAATTCCAAATCGAAATTCTAACATTCCGCTGGTGTAGATTAGATTCTGTCTTTATGATCCTGTTAAATGCTTTCTTATATCGACGTTCATGAGGTATTAGAACTGGCGATTTAAGTGGCTACCAAGCTTAAAATTTTACAAAATTTTATTGTCAATACGAAATTCAGAAGTAAACATTTTGTTGCTACTGATCCGACCCTATTTTATTTTCTTGGTAATGGTTCAAATATCTTTTATAGAAAGAAGTCCGTAGTCGTTTAAGTCTTTTCTCGTTCTACATAGTTCACTGAATTCCTTTTTTTAGATTCAGTTTAACTTTGGGTCTTGAAATTCACTCCGCTGGTATTAATTCACTTTTTGGTATTTTAGATTAAACACAATTTTTCTAATGCTTTTGTAGAAGGAAATTCATAGGGGTTTGGTCTGAGGATTTGACTGGCTATGAAATTTCTAATATAAGGTACTCTAGTTGTCGTTAATACAAACCGCAAGCCAAAAATCGGCTGATATACTTTCAATTCCGTCTTGTGATCTTCTTTACCTTTTACCAGGGCTTTCATTGAAATGTAGGTCTGGAGATGTAAATGGCCAACATATATCCTGGACATTATGCTGGTACTAATTTAATATTGTATTATCTACCTTTAAACTTAATTTTTCAAAGGTGTTCTTAGAGAAAAATTCATAGAGCTTGGCTCGGAAGATTTAGGTGGCCACCATATTTATAATTTAATCAACTCTGATTAATGAAAATAGCAACCTGAGAATTGACAATTTCTTGGGAACTAATTCAATTCTGTCTTTATTATTTTGGCAAATCTGTTTGTTTAAACGCCCTCCTCAAAAGAAATGCATGTGGGGTTTAGTCTGGAGAACAATCTGTCTATTAACTCTGTAGTTTTATTAATTGATGGTGGTAATTCTGACTATTGCCCATATTAAATTGATTAGTTTAATGTTGCCTTATTTTTTAGGTAAACCGGACTTATAAGTGTAGCAATTAAAAAATCTAAGAATTTTTAGTTCGGAGAAATTTAATAGATAAAGATTTTAACAATTAAACCGAGCAAATAACCCTTTTGCTTATATTAATTCAGTTTTGCCTTATAAGATTAAGTAAACATGATTTTTTTAATCATCCCAATGAAATAAATGCTTAGGATTTTGTTCCGGAGAGTTTAGGGGCAGTAAATCATTTCAGTATTGTACCATTTTCTACATCTAACGTGCACTCACCTTTAAAAACCTGGGAAATCTAAGAATCGGGTGAGTTCCAAATCGCACTTGTAAGATGTCGAGGGGGGTTAGAGCCGCCAAATCCAAAAGAAAGGCACGTGATTTCAAATAATGTCCAGCTAACTTTTTGTAATTATACACCATGAGCCCTTGCTCGAGGTAGCCCGTCCGTAGTTGGACGCCGATGTCCATAATGAACACTATGTCGCTGATTAAATCGCACGCTATCCAGAATGTTGACAACATGGCCTGTAATGAAAACGATACTAGTTACAGTATTAGTATATTAAATTGAACAGATATTTGCAAACGAGAGAATAATTCCACTTTATTCGCTTTTGCTGGTAACTAAAACATATTAGCCATTTATCTAGATAGAACTTGGATATATTTAGGGGTGCTATATATAAAATTGTAGTAGATCTTATAAAATTTACAGAGAACTTCACCTTAAAAAATAAATGAAAATTCCCCTTTCAACACAATATTGTTGTTTCAGGTTTGGTGTATACCAATTGAATAACATAGATAAATTTAAAACTGATAGAGCTGGCCATGGCGTGGGTATAATTTTGTCCGTGGTATATTCAAAGACCTACCTGAAATTCAGGAAAACTTTGTCGAACAATGAGGGTCCACATGTTGTATAACAAACAGACTGTAACAACCATCAACCAATAGAAATAAAAGTTTTCGTCAGGATTAACAACAGTCAGAGGTTTCCTCTTCACTCTGCGCCTTCTTCTAGGAGCCGACTTCGAGTCGTCCGCGTTGCCACCTTCACTTCCCGTGTCTTCTACAGTTTCTTGGGTTTCTGGTATTTGCCGTGTGGAAAACCTCTTCAAAAACGAATCCTCTCGTTTCAGAGGAGGTTTCTGTAATAAAACACATATGTTAATAAAAGGGAGCTAAAGTCAATTTTGAAGAACGTTTTACAATTCCCTTATGTGTCGAGAGCAGCAACGTTTGAATAAAAAATATGGGCAGTACGCAGCCAATAAAGCGAAGGTTGTTGCAGTGAGAGCAAATTTCATTAAATAAACACGAGATGTTGTTCCTTCAGTAGCTGGAGTACTAAAGAGATCATGAATAGCTTAAAAGCAAGGGTCTCGAACTTTCTTCTTTGAAATATAAATGTCAAAAACAGATCTGCCCTAATGTGCGGTTCGCCGAAATAGAATTACAGAGGCTGTGCCTAAATAAGTTATTATCATGTTGCCGAGCTGTTGAGTTAACAATAATAATGTAAAACTGGATGTTTTAAAATATCGATGAAATATAGATAAGATGTGATAAAAATGTGGAAATAAAAATTAAAATATTCTGTATAAGCAGCTCCAAAAGCAATGCCTTATTGGGTCGTTGAATAACTAACTACATAAATGTAACTGCAGAAGCTGATTTTCTTTGGGTTACTTCGTTTTTCATTGAATTTTGCGTTAGTAATTTAGATATGGACAACCAGTAGCTTTTAATGAATCAGGATGTACATGCGCGTATATGGAATGCGCAAAAAGACACTAGGAAGAAAGGCTGGAGATGGAAAGCCATGCAGAAATTTACACGAAATTATAAATGGATGGAGAAGCAACAAAAGATGAATTGCAATGGAATAAATGAATAAAGAAAAGAAGAAGAGGAAGAATAAACGTGTGCACATCAAAATGTATGGAAGATATAGGTAAGCGCCAGAATTAGCGGTGGAGAGAAGACTGTGGTAAATGGAGATGAGCATCAAGCACGGTAGATCATACGAGGAAAAGAAAGAGGAAGAAGAAAATAAAAAAGAAAAATCCTTAACATTATAGGATGCAGAAATGTAGATGATAATACGGAACAAATGAAAAACGAATGGAGAAGGTAGAAGAGAGATGTATGCTTGAAGAGCCAACGAAGACAAAATTTACTAAAGAGTCGTAGAGATGAAATAGTCAAGTTGCAGTAGATTATAAAAAAAGATAATCGCGAGTTAACACAGCAAACTAAATGCAGATGTAAAAGAAAGGGTAGAAAAAACAGATGGTGATGAAGAAAATAAAAACAGAGTATCTGACAACCTGAAAGAGCAGGTGCTAAACTAAAGGTAGAGCTACAAGTACAACTAGAAACGAAAATGTTGATTAAGGAACACACCATCAAAACATAAACAATAGAAGTATGCGGTTGGACGAAGATAGGAAGAGTGTCTGTAAAGTTGTTATAGAGATGAAAGCTGTTATGGATAGAGTGGTAAAGTTATCAAATTAAAGAAGAAGTAAAAGAGAAAAGGATGCGGAACATTCACAAAAACCGGTGGTTGCACAAATAGATAAGAAAACGTAGACGAAGACGATTGAAGAAACTGGCGAAACAGAAGAAGAAAGGAGCCGGAAGAATGAAAACTGTTTTTGTTACATATAATAATGAAGAAAAGATTGTATACAGAGAGTAATAAAGTAGTCAATGTAAAACAGCTAAGAAAAGGGAAGATAATGTGGGATATTGAGAAAAATAGATGAAGGCTAAAATAGAAGCAAACATGATACAGAAAATATCGAAGAAGAAACAACTGAGAAACGAAAATGAATGAAGAGCTTGGTAAAGTAATGAAAGTAGAATAAGAAAGACAGGTGACGGAAACCTGGAT
This sequence comes from Limonius californicus, assembly GCA_014611495.1. Lineage (NCBI taxonomy): Eukaryota > Metazoa > Arthropoda > Insecta > Coleoptera > Elateridae > Limonius > Limonius californicus. The sequence goes on from JABXWE010027699.1 coordinate 13,500, forward strand.
ACAAAAGTGTCGACGAATACAAAGCAGAAAGGACAGAGGAACGAAGGCGAAAGAAGAGAGACATTTTACCCGGAAAGATTGTACCGAATAGAACAGTAAATTACCAGAAATACAGTAGCTAAAAAGATCAACGACAAGGGAGGGTAAGAAAGAGAGTTAAAAATACAGAAACAACGGAGGAATGGTAATGAAAGTGCCGTATAAGATAGAGATAAAGAGAGCGATAAGGTAGTCAACGTGGAACAGTTGCGAAGGGGGCAGATGAGATGCCAACCTGAAAAAGAGAGAAGAAGGTAGGGATATATGCTTAAATATAAACGAAGACATAAACGAATAAGAAACAGCAACGAATGCAGATGGAAGACGAAAGATGGCTTACGCCAAATACAGTAATAAAGGAAAGGATTAAAACAGAGAGAACGATAAAGTATTAAATGTAGAGTGGCCATCAAAAAAGCACAGGATGAGAGAGACGAAGACAGAGATGTGAAGATGAAAATACAGACAAAGACAACTAAGAACGAATATGAAATAACAAACTTTGGGTGAAGGCGAAAAGGGAGACGATTTCCGTCAATAAAACAGCGAAAACAAAGGTTGCGATGGGGAGAGTATCGAAGTTTAAAAGTAGTCAGAAGATTAGAGAAGAGAAGTGAAGGACAGGTAACAATGGAGCAGGAAGAAGGGAGAGATTTTGCGCCGAAGGTATTCATAAAGAAAGGATAGCAATTGAAGGTGATGAAGTACTCTAAGTACAGCAATTATCTAAAGGGAAGAGGATGGAGGAGGCAGAAATGTAAATAAATACAAATAAGAACACAGAAGAAACTAGAGAGAAAAATAGTGAAGAGAGAAGTTTCCGTCAAAGAATACAATGAAGGAGAAGTTTGCAATGCAGAGAGAGATGAACTGAAAAGTAGAGAAATTGAGTAGAAGTGGTAGCAGACTAAGATAGAGAGGCAAATGTACAAGTGGAGCAGGAAAAAGAACTTATTTTGCACCAAAGATAGCGATAAAAAGATTTAAACTGAGGCTGATAGAGTATAACAACTACCGAAAGAGAAGACGATGAAGCACATAAAGAAAAGAAATTGAACATGAAAATGTACGAAAAAGAAACAAACAAATGGTAAGAAGAAAAGGGAGGGATTTTTGTCAAAAAAATAACGAAGGAGAAGACTACCATGGAACGAGTGATGAAGTAGGAAAGGTAGAACTAGATAGAACTGAAGCAGAAAGACGGGAGAAATTTTGCACGAAAGCTATAGGTACTCTCAGTACAGCAATTGACGGAAAGAAAGAGGATGAAGGAGTAGTAGAAAAGGATATGAAAACGAAAATATAGAAGAATACAAATAAAAGCGAAAAAGAAACAAGAAATTGTAGAAAGAAGAGAGTAACTTCGTTCGCTGCTAAAGCAATGAAGAATAAGATTGCGATGGAGAGGATGATGGAGTAGTTAAAGTACAGCAGCTGAAAAAGGCAAAAGAAGACAATATAGAAACAGGTAAAGAGCGACAGAATTATAGTATCAGCGACTGGTGTTAAAAAAAGTTTCTAAAGTTATATTTACAGGCGATTTTCCATAGTTCAAACATGAGAGTTAGCAGATGGGTAAAATCCATCTAAAGGGGTTAGCTGTAAGATTATATTCACCCCGTGTAGGTGTTTTACTGGGGCAGCGAGCCGTAAGAACTAAATCCTCCAAACAAAATAGCATTCAAGAGGCTCCTATAAACACAGGAAATGGAGTAAAAAGAATGTTCTGTATCCGGCTTTCCCTGAATTCAGATCGATGTTATCGGTGAGACTCAAGACTGAATAATTTATTTTTATAAAGCATTCTTTTAAAACAACGCAGAAAATGGTTGCTTGCAAAAACTTCAATTTTGCTTATCAATGAGATGTGACTGATTTGATAGAATTTGCAATTTAAATTTTGGTTGAATCTTGAAAATGTTGCATTGATTATTAGCAAACTGTTTCAAATAATACTTGGCGCAGCGAATAATTTCCTTGGATACCAGGAGATACATATAAGCAGGTTTTAAATAATCGCTTCGTTAATTCTCTGTAATATACTGAATATACCACACAGGTTGATTTGTTACCACCCAGTATAACAAATAAATTAAAAATAATATTGGCATTTGTATTGTATATTTTGCGTTCGTTCTAGTTACAGTTATTGAGTTATATTTTATTCATTTTTCAATTTGTACGTTTTACGTTTCTGAAGAATATAATATATGGAATGATTCACTTAAAATGTCAAGCATGGAGTGTAACCAAATAACAAATATACAGGTAGGCTGACTTTGTGTGTTATACAGATACAAATTTAAATAATAGATACCATCGTACTTTAAAAAAATTCCAATTTAGCAACACTACTTACTTATAGGAGGGCAGCCTTTTAAGTTTTTACAAACGACCACTAGGTGGCGCTATTGAGACGTGTCATTACTATTTTCCTAAAATTTGACATTTGTTATTAGAAATTGACCGAGTAGTTTGTTTATAGTGAGCGCTTTAAGAAAGCAATTTTGTGAAAAAATGGAAATTTCACGTGAAGGTTTTCGTTGCATGATTTATTACCATTTTAGTAAACCCCTAACGCAACAACAATGCATAGAATCGCTTCGATCAACTTTTGGTAATGAAGCACCATCAGAAAAGGCTGTTTACAATTGGTTTACAGAATTTCGTCGTGGTCCTGCGTCCGTCAGTGATGAATTTCGCGAAGGTCGACCAAAATCAGTTGTTATTCCAAAAAACATTGATGCTGTGCGCAAGATGATTGAAGAAGATCGGCATGTGACTTGTAGTGAGATAGAGGTATCCTTAGGCATATCGAAGATTGCAGTACATTCGATTTTGCATGAACATTTAACTGTGAAAAAGATTTGTTTCCGATGGATTCCGCATAATTCGACTCGTGGTAATTGGCGTAAGAAATTGTTAAAAAAATTCGATCAAGAAACTGCAAAATACGTATACAACATCGTAACAGGTGACGAAACTTGGATGTATTCGTATGAACCGGAAACTAACCAAAAAGCCACTGTTTAGGTGTTCCAAGATGAACCGAATCCCACAAAAGTTGTTCGTTCACGAAGCACTTCCAAGAAAATGATCGCTTGCTTCTTCGGTTGTACTGGACATGTCGCAACCATTCCTGTAGAGGATCGAATAACAGTTAACGCTGAATGGTATACAACAATTCGTTTGCCAGAAATTGTAACGTTTCTTTAGTTTTGCCACTTCATACGGATTGCCGCTCCTAAGTCGATTACTATGTTATTGTTTTCAAAGACTAATTTATGGGAGGCTACTTCCTCGAAATTTCCGAAAGGGAACGCTTGTCAAGCACTGTTTAGTCTTTAGCGCCGATCGAAAACAGCTCTTAGAATCCTTCGTTTGCAGAATGGCCCGGAAGTTCCACGTGCAAGATTTTGTTCTAGAATTCTTGCACCATATTTCGTCATATGGTGAAATCTTCCAGCTGTTGGAGATTCACGTTGCGTTTTCTCGGGAGTCGATTTAACACCTTCGTTTGACTATGTTGCTCGTTAACATTTCAGCGCAGACGAGATTAAGACAAAAAGAGTTAGCGCGCGCTCCTGAGGGTGAACGCACCTGGTTTTTGGAGTCGGAATTTTATGGCAGCGCCTCTGCTAAGTTAAGATACCGTAACGTTTTCTCGCCTGGGGCGGAAGAATTCTCGACTTGTGTGTGTTAAAAATATTAGCAGAGTGTCAGGTTTTTGTAAAGACAATTCATCGTGATCCAGTCTTCACGGACGTGCCTGCTATTTTTGACTGTTTCTTCAGGACCTGTGAACACCCCAAATTGTGCCTCTCTCTCTCTCTCTCTCTACTCCTTACCGAAGAAAACTAAGGTAAAACTTGCCAATGTACTATACAGTGATTGTTTTCCTCTGTTTACCAGTGTTTCATTGATAACTATGAAATTAGAACAGTTTAATTCCCTTGTAACATTAAAAGTAAGGCAACCTTCAGTTGCTCAGCGTTTCATTATTCGTTAAGGTTTAAAGTTTAATTACTTCTGCAACTCGAACGTCGTTCGCTGCCCAGATTTGTTCATTAAAGTAAATACCGTAAGCCAGGGGCGGCGAGCTTTTCGGTTTGGACGTTCCAACAATCCTTTGTTTAGCCCATAGTTTTTTTTTTCTCTTGTTTGTTCTTAATTGTATTGTTTATGTTTTATATTTTACTCAATAAATTTAGATGCAGTTAAACCGTAGTACGATCTTTTATTCTGGTGTAATTTATTGTATGTATGAACGTTGTAAGCTTTACATACAGGAGGAGGCACAGTAAAGGTGATTCCCATTAGCTGCTGGCTTCTCGGCCTTCCACGAGAACCTGCAATCAGCTGTAATTTGGAAGGTGGCGCCCACTAATTTTGACCTACTATGTACACAACTACGTTCGATTTTCTTCCCTTAAGCGTTTCTCGTGAACCATCCCTACTCATGTGAGCTAAGCCGAAGGCCCTTCCGTTTTTCCTGTTGCGGGTCGACGAAAAGGCTCGTTTGGCCCGTAAGAAAATCATGGACGAAATCAGGAAAAGCAACCAAAAATGTCGCATCATTCTTCATCATGACATGACAATGCCAGCTCTCACACAGGACAATTCAGAGTGTAAAAAAGTTTTGAAAATTGGTTTGAATGCACGCAAAAGTGTATAAGTCTTAAAGGTGAATATTTTAAAAAGCAATAAAATAGTTTGTCCAAAAAAATTTTTTTCTTCTCTGGTTTTTGCGAACCCTTTAAAGGCAGCATTTGTAAATATTGAAGTTAAAGTACATTTTCTGTATTGTTATTGTAACAAACTACCATATTTAGAAGTTTGTAATTTGAGTGAATATTATTTTATTGTATTTAATATATTTTTTGAAATACCCTGAATACTTGCATTATAATAGATACGGTATAAATTTCGGAATAAAAAAACTATTAGTCCTTACGCGGTATGGAATATTTAATGCAGGCTATACTAAAGAATTTAAATTTCCACGTAATGTCTAATTTCTGAAACGTGATCAGTTCGCTATTCAGTTTCTTTTCTCTTGTTATACCATGTACATCACTCGAATTCAATAATATTTATTTATTGTTAGATTAGACCAAATAAATATAAAACTTTTACGTTAGAAATACTTGTCTTAAATGGAGAGCATCGATTAATTATTAACTGTATCCAAGGATGTTATAGAAAGTGGTTGCAGCATTCGCACGCCGCTGTGAAGCTACGTAGGGACACCAACTATACTATATAATGGACATTACCGATTTTCTTCTTTGAAGAATTGTAACATACATTTTCCACACAATGCACCATCATAACGACACAAAGTTTTTATATTTATTTATATCTCATATATTGTTTTCTTTTGGAAGAAAGCTGGAACTGTATGCCATGCAAAAGAAAACAATTTTTCAGCAATTGCCATATAAAAAAAAACGTGTTTTAAATTGCTGTTAATAAAAATAGCTATAATGTGACATAAATAAAATTTTCAAAATGCATTATAGCTGAACGGATATTAATTATAAATAATAGTTGACAATACAGGGTGGGCCAGATAAGTTGTCTCCCATCAAAAGTCGTTGACGCAACCCGACGTGCATGGCGTGGTAATTAAAAATTACTTCTTCTCTAATTTAATTAAATCTATCACTGTCGTCTACTTATGACAGTATTAAGTGGAGCTGCCAATTTGCTTAAATTGTAAGTAAGATGTTTTCAAATAACCAGAAAATAGATTTGTTGCTCATTAGTGGTGAATGCCGGAGATATGCGGCTGCAGTCTGCTATGTATATATACAGTTGAACTCCCATATAGTGAATCCCCATTCAATGATTTTTTCTATATAAGCATATTTGGTCGAGGATCTTGACTTTCAGACTCAGTTACATGTAAAAATACCTCTATATTGTGATCTAAAGCCTACATATTGTGATGTTTTTCTTTCAAACTTTTACCATATAAGTAAGGAATATGATAAAATTTTGAGCGAATTAGAAAATACCATCTCTAATTTTTGTTATTCCAATAAAATGTTATGCTTTTAGTTAAGCGTAAAAATAAATTTCTTCGCGGATTATAAAAGATTAACAAATTTCATAGAAGATGCTATTGCGTTTGTACAGCTAATGGACAAGAGTATACGAGTATGAAATAGACATTTTAGGTAAATTTTTAAATTGTTCTTTTACAGTTTAATACATTTTATTTAGATTTTGTAAAATCAAAATATCGTATAAAATGTTGCCCACCGTCACACATAAGAGTTTTATCTACACATGAATGTTGTATAGTAGAGCCTCTATAAAGTGATTTTTTGAGTACTTTTCAACATCACTATATAGAGGTCCGACTATATTAGATACTGCCCAACTAGAAGACCCCCTGGAAAAATATTTTGAAGCTTTGAGAGCAATATGCTTGTATCTACGATATATTTGAATGTTCTGTTACTCAAGTTAATAAATAATAACAATGCGTACTTACATTATCATTTTGCTTTATATTTTTATATCTAAAGAAAATACTAGTTCTGGTTGTATTAAAAATAATATTGTTTAACAGACTACCCAAACGGTTTGTGGTTTCCGACAAACACGTGGAGGAGAGCGAAAGTATATATACACTTAAAGTGGAAGTGAGGCTGCTTTATGTCAGTAAACAGGGATAAACAAAGCAACGCGCAAAAGTAGGGATTGTTAGACAATAATAGTGGGTTTAGTTGCAACGCTACGCTAAGAATTTCCATAATATTGCAATTACGAAATTTTATATTCGATCCGGATGTAGCTCGTCTTGCAGAATGTTACATTCACGCCTATATGTAAAATAAATTGTATTACGATCTAACAACCAGATTTTTGAGTTGTCAGGCAGTATATTTGAATTTTAGTTACTTTATGTTTACAAATGTTTGTAGACTTGTAGTCCGCAAGATTCTAATGGGTTAGATTTCTTAAATATCGTAATGTTACATGAATTTCATTATTAGTTATTAAATAAGTCATTGATGAAGCCGATATTTTACAAAAACGGTATCAGGCTTAATTTTAAACTTCACAAGAAAACAATCTCTTTTAATTAACATAAGAATTTTAAAGATTCAGAATTATTTAACCCTGATTTTGTCCATGCTTCGACATTTAAATGTTATTAAATTTATATTTTGAAGAAATATCATAACGTGTGATTCACAGGAGAATATCAGCCTACTGTTCGAAAAATAGGCAACCCAAAACATTGTCGCGAGGTACTGCTAGGATGGTATTGTGAATCAGTTCTGTTCTGTTTTATTTTTAAACGATAATGTCATATTTTTAAATATCTAAGCTTAAGTATTTCAAATATAATATATTATACAGGGTGTCCCTAAATTGCTTTAGAAGCTTCAGGTACCCTTTTTCTACAAGCGATATACACCTCAAAATTGCAAATAGGAACGCGCTTAGTTTCCTGATAAGAGCCGGTTAAAGAATCAGAAACTTGACAACACTGTGATTTCCAGCTCGAATTACTACGTGGCTTGGATGTCTTCTATTAGGAAAACGCTGAGCGTAAACTCTAGCAGCCTCATTGCAGTTTCCCTCACATTCCGCAAGAATCCAAATCATGTCCACGTGATAGGTGATATGTATTTTCGGTTGTCTATTTTTGTAAAGGTGTTTCGAAAAGTAGGCAACTCAAAATACATATCATGAGGTACTGCTATATCTAATTTTTTTGCGGTATTGTGAATCAGAGCTTACTGTTTTGTATGTTTGGTTTTTTATTCTATTCAACTTCTAAAAATAAAGCAAGCGTGAACAGAAACAATAAAGTCATATTTATAACTATCTAAGCTGAAGTATCTCTAATAACATTTTATTCAAACTTTGTTTGAGTTCAATGAGCTTTACTTAAACCAGTAAACTACAAAAAAAAAACATCAGACAGGCATCTCTGATTCATAATACTAGTAATACAAATTTATCACAGTATCGTGTGTTATGTATTTTTGGTTGCCTATTTTTGGAATGGTGTTTTAAAAAGTAGGCAACTTAAAATACATATCATAGGGTACTGCCATATCAATTTTTTTGCGATATTGCGAATCTTTCGCGTGTTTGGTATTTTTTTTACTCAATTTTTTAAATAAAGTAAGTGTGAAGAAAAACAACAAAGTCTTATTTATAGATTCAAATCTCATACTATTTAAATTTCGTGTGTGCTGCATAAGCTGTACTTAAGCCATTAAACTGTGAAGTAAATCAAACAGGCATCTCTGATTGATAATACCATCAATAAAAATATAGATATCGCAGTAGCTTGTCATATGTATATTGGGTTGCCTATTTTTGGAATGGTATGCTTGTAAGTTATTATTTGAAACATGAGAAAGTTCCAGCAACAAATATACTGTATTAGTAGAATGTATATATAGAATTATTCAATAAAAATAGTAAATGGTCAACTTCTTCATTATCTTAATTCTTGTTAAATGTTATGATACAGGCTGTCGACAGGTAATGATCATAAATTATTATAGTTGTACAAATGTGTGTTGTGTTGCCTATCTATTTATATATATTGCAAATTTAGTTTAGTGTACTTGCCACATTACGGATTTGCGATTAGGTTTATGAAAAGGTCTTCCTGAGCTTTTCTTATTTATTTAACTCACTCACTTCTTATTGTTTAGTTAAAACCGAAAGAAGAAGTGAAATTTAAATTATAAGAAGGTATTTCCGCTGGGCGTTGAATAAAAGCATAATACGTTTCCAAATCTATGTGCCCTTGCATGTCCATTATATCTAAATGCTGTCTTTGGACAACTACTAGAATACAGAGACTAGAGGAACCGTAACGATTATACACTGTAAGAAGACGTAAAGCAAGAATAACTTGGAGTATATTCCAGATTACAGTTACATGTACTATATATTAATAACAGTAATATTGTCGCATTTTATTTACAAATGGATTATCGCTCGGTGTATTGTGAATGATATCAAATTCTATTACACACACAAGGGAACACTTATTTGTTGTTATAACCACAGATTATACTATTCCTTTTAGTGTTAGCGCTCCAGCGGCGTGGTCACGAAGTATAATTAAATTAGTTATTTCAGAATTCACTTTGCTTTTTATGTATACTAAATACACGGCGGTTTGTTTAGCATATCCAGAGAGATTAATATTATGTGCAATCCTAATCAGAAATATTGGGGTGATGATGATGAGAAGAGATATATATATACAGGGTAGTCCAAGAAGCGCGCGTCGGTCAATAATTACTAAACCGTTGAACTTATGGGAAAATTTTCTTAATAAAACTTTTAACGTTTCATCTCTGCTACAACCCAAAATTATTTTCAAGTATACAGGGTGTATCAAAAAAGAGCAATAC
>JABXWE010027701.1:0-16027 GCA_014611495.1 Limonius californicus
CCTTAACGTACTGTTTTTAAGCTAAAACAGTGCGCTTAGAACGGCTTTATAAAACCGAAATAGAAAAAATTTGAAATGTGATTGTAATTACATTATCCAAATCAAATCCGCACACAAGCTTCTGTTGCATAAATGCTGCACAGCTGTAACGAATATGCACTTTTTGTATGCAGCTGCTTCAGAATTTAGAAATCAAAACTTACAATAATAATTAGCAAAAATAAACTAAACCGCTATTTGTGAATATTCAAAATTACAATAATAATGTTCTGCAAAAATATGAAACAATGGACCTCCTCAAAAGAAAATAACTTAGGTTTTAATTAATTTGCATAATTGTGAATAAAACGGTCACAAGTTTCTCTAACTCTGTTTGTGGTAATCTGCTAAATCTATGCTGAACAATATAATCTGCAATATTTTCAATTTTTTTCAATATTTTTCCATAGCTGTATCAGAAAAGTTAATATTGTTACAGTTTTTGTTTGTTTTGGCAGCTGTACAATAGGTACATATCTTGGTGTAGTGATTTGATTAACATTATGTACTTGAAGACTGTCTATTAAACTAAATACTACAAAAAATTATAAATGATATTTTCAAAATACATTCGCGTAGTGAGAGGGTAGGTCAGTAAAAATCTTGTTGGTGCTAGCATAAATTAAAAAACAATTCTCTCTATACTGTGCTGATAATCCATCCGAAAAAAATGTTTCTCCATTTGGAATGAAAGTATTATCAAAAAGGTAAAACAGAAGATTTTATATTTTTAAACGAGCTTACACAGTGTTTCATACATACCGTACAGCAATTAGGTACATATTAGTCTGCAAATAGTTTGCTTTGCTTGATAGTAGTAAAAAGTTGCATGATTTCCTTAAATTGTCAAGTTGTATAGACTATTTTGTAAGTAGGTACAATTTTTCTGCAATCAAAGCCAACTACTTTATTTAGGTATAAAGAAAATTAGCACCAAGGAAACTCTACTTGTATGCCCTGTTGAGATCTCTAAATGATATTAAAAGGTAAAACCATAATTATGAAAAAAACATCGTCTCTCTACAATTTTTAAAAATCTCCGTAGTGTAAATTGTAATCTGTAGGTACTAAAATTAACAAGTATTATGTATGTATGTGTCATATTACAACAATAAAAATACCTACATTTGTATTTAAATTAGCTGTAACAATGACGCAAACAACTTTATGAAGATAGCATGGAACAAGTAGGTACACAAAGCAAACTTTTTACAACACATGTTGGTATCTAAAAAGTTGTGATATATTAGAAATAGAAGTTGTTCAAGAAGCTAATAATTTGTAGTAGGTGAAATAAATTACTTTATTTTGTGTTCTCGATTACAATTCCTCTATAACACTGTAAACAACTACAAAGTAATAAATTATATAGGTACCTACCTATGTGTATTTTTTAAATTTCTCTACGTCATGTGTTATGCCTTCTACGTGATTGATACATTTTATTGTGAATGAAAACTTATATTTTAAATTAAACCTAAATGCTATGCCAATAAAAATATTCATCTAATGACATAGGTACTTACTTAAATTCACTATAAAACTCAGATATTCAATGAAATTATAATAAAAGAAGAACGTACACCTAGTATTGCGTATACAACTTTTGTTGTGATTTTTCATACATCGAAAATCCAGAATGAACAAAAATCAGTATTTTACTTTAGTCGATAGATTATAAAATATATCATTTTGTCTTAATTTGCTATTCATCTCAATTAAGTAGTTCATTTAAGGTTCAAAATCGCATGAATTATAGAGATAATTAGCAAAAGTATATTTCGTTAATAATCGCACCAAAATTTGTAAGTACATATCAACGAGTCTATATAAAAATTCAGCAGTAAAAGTGTTAATACGTTAGGTAAGTGGGAAAATTCGGTGTATATTCTCATGCAGCAGTAAACGCTGTACTACCAGTAACATAAAGTCATATTATGCATTTGAATAGGAAGATAACTATCACAGCCACAGGCCATTAGCAACGCCACATGCGAACAACACAAGGCAAGCTGTCATGTCACACACGGTAGCCTGACACTTGTAGCATTCACAAAATTGAAACGTTACAGTACAATGATGGCTGGATGCAGACCAATCCCTTGTGCAGCATCACAAAATCTCTGGAATTCCGCCACGCCATTGGTAGAGAAACTTCTATGCGCAAGACACGTGGTAGTGCGACACGCCTTCAGCCACACATCACGCGTAGCTTTGTGTGAGGGTATAGGACACACTACAGTAGTCGATTGCCGTGAGACTAGTTAGTATAGTACACATATATACGATATCCTTTTTAGGAAACGCAAATCGGAATGATTCAGTTCGCTTCAGACATTTCGCTTTGCCGTTAAATGCTACACAAAATGTGAGTAAATCCGCGAAGAGTGATATTAAATAAAGTTAGTTAATTTCCTATAAAATAGTTTTGTGGCCATGATGATGATGGACATTGGAATGTACGGGCACGGTCATCATAATCAACATAGTGGAAGCTACAATCCGTCGGAATCAAATTTTTACGGTTATACAAGTGAAACATATCCTCAAAATCACAGTTCCGATCACCAGTTACCAACGTCGCACTATACAACCTCTACTTATACCTACGAGGAGCCTTCATATATTTGTACAACTAATTCTACAGAAACACCACCTTCACCACAAGATCTGAATTATTATCACCAAACCCATCATCAGCCGATTCCACAAGAAAATCAAATTATCAACACAGAGTCGGGTCTTAGTTACACGAATTTGGATTATGCGAACTCAACTGGATGTGCAAACCCAGGTTACCCAAACTCTAACCAGCAAAATATTTATTCTTCCGAAGTTTACCAAAGAACGCAATCTGAAGTGATGGTAAGGCATCATGATACTATTGCGGATAGCCACCAGCCTCATCACTTTTATGCCGATACTAAATATCATCCTCTTCATCTGGAAAATGAAAACTATTCTCATTCACATTTAGTGCTTCAAAATACTAGTTGTGCTGAGTATCAGCACCATCTCCGATATAAGGAAGAAGGACTTCCCAGTCCCGAGCCCGATCATAATCATCACCGTTCAATACATACCATGCAACATTTGTCGTCGGTACCTCAACATGCTCCAGCCATCCCTACTTATAAATGGATGCAAGTTAAAAGAAATGTTCCTAAACCTCAAGGTAAGTTGTATATTTATCTTAATATACAGGTACAGAATAAATATAAACCAATTAATATGTGAAATTAATCTAAATCATCCTTAATCTTCACATAACAAAATTAACACCCAGATTATTTTCGACGTACTGTCGAAAATTAAAAATATGAATAGTGGAGATACCTAATTAAAGTATTATATTAATCTTGTTCAGCACATCAACTTATCTATCCTGTTATCTACTTATTAATGTATTAATATAATAATAAAATAATTTTAATCAAGTTTAGCATTCTCGTATTTCTATCTTTCATTCCTTCTAAGAATGATATCCATTTAATTACCGGTTATATAGGTACCTACCTATATTGCATTCGTACATCAAAACCTTACAACACCTAAGAATCTAGGAAGTTGCCCCACAAAATTTTACAACGGTATTGTGTTGAAATTATCTGAATCTTCATGAAAGCGTTAAGCAACATGCAACCAAACATATCGTACATGTAAGGAAATAAATTCAACAAAGCTGTAACAATACCCATTTCTTTTCTCAGAAAATGGTTTACAAAACCAATTTCCAAGTATTTATCAATAATGCTAAATATTGTGAATCGTTTAGTCTGTTGGAATAGATCTGCAGCTGTGCATCGGGTAAGACTATAAAAAGATTTTAAAAATAATGCATATCCCTATTGAGAAATATGTTTTGAAGCACAATATTGTAACTTACAGTACAATTGTTAATATTCTCTTCTTTATCTTCTATTTTCACACAAATATAGGGTACTATAGTATAAATATAATATATTGTTTGAATGCATGTACTTGACAAACTTCAAGAAGAGTAACAGTAAACTAATCAATTCAATTCTACCGGCTGTTCTCAAATTATGCGTTAGTGTCCTTAAATTGACCTTATCATCAAGTAATTTTCAATAATCGGCAGATTAGTGTGATGTCATTTACTATCAGTACTTGTCAGGCAATGCATACCTACAATAATTATGTGTGTTCTAATACGGGTGTTAACTGTCAACATTAGATAACTTATTTAAAAACACTTTAGAAAAACTTGCCAACTAACGAATGTATACACTCGAAATCACAATAAACTGTATAACAAAAATAAAGTATTGGTATAGGAGCATTTCTCTACTTGCATGCATTCCAACCATAGCCCGTATTTACACATTGGTGAGAATTCAAGTAAACTTGAAAATAATAAATAGTAGCTTTTCTATGTCGCTTATACGAAAGGACATAAATGAGTCGCCTATTGAGCCTCACTGTATATTAGACTAGTTCAACATATTTTATCTTTGAAAAATACCCGCATTGTCGGCCATTAACGGGTAATACAATAATTAATACATTCTTAACCTCGGAGACGGCTAGACAAAATATGGTTGAAGCAACCTACCTTTCTTTATTTCTCGTCTATTTTATCCAACCAAAATTATTTTGGTTATTCTTTCAATATATTGTCAAAAAACAGGATATTGTTGATGCACTTCCGATAAGATTTGAATTAATTTATCTACATGCACACGTCGCCAACCAAATCAAATTTCCAACATCATTCTATGAATAAATCTGATTACTCATACAGCGTTTCAGAAACCAAATCAGTAAACATGCAACCAAACCTACAAATAAATTAACATAAAATCGTTAAAAATTAAGGAGAAAATGTACTTCGACTACCTAATTTTTGCAATACCTAGTTCGTTTTATAACAGGAACACAATTGTAATACAGCAATAGAAAGTTAAATCAAATTTGGTTGATATTAAACATAGGTAATAACTTATTACCCCAATAATAGGATACTGCGGGCTAAAAAAAAAAGAATAACCATATTAAGTCACTGCCTGTCTTTTCTATGTGGCTTTGTTAAGTAAAATAACCCCAATAATTGGGCGTGCGCTGAAGGTCTGGGTTTCAAATCCCAGCAACGAATCATCAGATATTTAACAGCCTTCATAGGCAAAACCAGTGTGGTATTCTGCAGAGTAAATCTTCTGTAGAATAGAAATGTTTACACACTTCCCGTGATTCGGGACTCATGCTAAGCTGTAGGTCTTTTTTACTGGTGGTACTTTAAACACCTAACACAGGTATACCTATATAAAACATTTAAAATAGGAGCTTATAATAATAATTTTGTTGTAACTGATTACCTTCGGTTAGTTGCATCTTCTACGGGCGGATTTTTAGAAGGCAAAACTACAGCAGAATCTTAATAGGTATCAAATAATCTAATCTGTATGTAAGTGTTAGCAACACTTTTAAACAATATATCATATAATTTAAAAATTAGGAAGAAACTGAAAGAAGCAAATATCTTTAGCATATCTAACACTATAACGGAATTATTCGTTCGTGTTTAATTTATTACTTTCAAAAACTGCAAACAGATTTCGTAAAGAATAATCGAATTTGAAAGTTTAGTGGAGATATTCTTCTTGTACCTACCTATCCTAACCAAAAAAATTGTTTTAAAATGATAACTGTCTGTAAGTATATCTATGGTCACAGATACAACTAGACGGTTTTGATCTAATTTAAAATCGACAGGTTTATTAAAAATATCTCAATACAATTATTTGTTTAACAAAATCCACGGCAGTAAGCGGAAATTATACACGAGTGTTGACAGCATTATGCTGACGCAAGCAGATTATCAATTTAAAAAAAGGCAAACTGGAGAGCGCAAATGAAATTTGTTTCTATATTAATTCTAGCTTAAAAATTACGATTTTAATATAGGTAGATTTACCCAGAAACAGGTAGCAAAGGCTTTAAATTATATGAAAACTCTTAAATATTAAAATTTTGCGCCTACGCGAATGTTTGGGAACTGTGAAAATTGTTTATTTCAAACATTTACAAAAAATATTTCTCCTAAGCGGCGTTTTTATTTCAATTTACAATAAAGTTTAGGAAAGCCAGGAAAACTGATTTTTAAATTATATTTTTAAAGCTGATCTCTGAGGTCTAATAACAATGTCGGAAATTTAAGGTTTAAAGCCACGTACTTATGATGAAAGTTTGTACACACCGGGTTATTAAAAATTCCTGGCAGCAGCAACAATTTAAGATATTATGAAAGCGTTGTTGTAATCCTTATTTACTATTAGCAGATTAAAATGTTAGGGCATCTAAATAAATCTCAAGATTTTTGCTTTCCAACGTTGACGTATGACAGGGTAGCCATCATAGAATATACCCCGTGCACATTTATATTTTCACTGACCTCTGCGTATTTGCCGAAAAACACAAACTGTTGGACAAGTTTTACAAAAATATTGTTTCAAGAGATGAACAAAATACGTCAATGTTGTTATATCTAAACAGGGGTGCCGCCCACTTGCTCGCGTCTATATGCTCGCCAGCGTTCGCTCGCTTATTGTTTGCTCACAGATCTCTATGCTCGACAACTATTTGCTCGCCAATCTTATTGGTAGCGGGCCGGATGCTCGACGAACAATTTATTCGCGAAATAAAATATTATCTGCACCCATTTAGTGTATGCTTCTGGTAATTCTCAAAATCTTTCAATTCCTCTAAGGAATATTCATAGTCAGAACAGTATTGCCTGCTGTTTATTTAAATTAATATTGTATTATTATTTATTTCTTTATTCCTAATAAAATAATCCAGAAGAATATCTAATTTTTATATTGTATATATTTTAAAATTTTCTCAATTTTAATAACAGCTATAAATCAAGTATCTTCCAAGCTTGTTGAACTACATTGTATTGTAATAAAGTTCTATTATTTAAAATAGGACTAGTCATTTCTACAATATCCACGACCACACGCTCACGTCTGCATAAATGAACATTTTGTAAAAACAACTTTTTTGGGTTATTGGTGTATAAACGAATACTTCATTAAAATCTCAAAGTCAATTTTATAATACTTCTCCTATACATATGGTATTTGAAAATAAAGTAGATGTTTCAATTATAAAGTAAAAGATGTGTTAACATTATTTTACCAAAGAACGAGCTCAACAAACAAAGAAGAAGTTGTTCTACACTGCTACAGTTATACTTAGTACTGCGAGAAAGTTGGCTGTCGAGCAAACAAATGTCGTGCAACTGTCTTGGCGAGCATCACTTCCAGCGAGCAATCTGCCATCGAGCTATCAGTGGCGAGCAAATGGCGGCGAGCAAGTAGTTCAAGCCAATGACCTAGAACCGCATTAATAACACAAAAAATTTAATATAAAAATATAATAGAAAATGTTCAATTTACCTAAAATCAAAAATATAATCTGTATCTATGGAAGTGTGCATGTATGGATCTGGTATGTGTGGACTTCCAAAATGTTTTATATCGTGTTACAGAGGTCTAATCTTCTGGCGAATATGACAAAGCTTCACATATACTCTGTCTGCTCAAAAACTGATTAATAGATTGTTAAAAATCATTTAATGCAATTAACAGAAAGAAATAATTATCTTTTTTAACAAACTTTCAAAGAATAGTATATCTTGGAATAGTATTCTCTTCTAAATTTTACAGTTTCTGATATAACCCGTACACCCTTTCTCGTTTCGCTTATAGTCTCTTGTATACCAGACACTTTCACTATTAACAAATACGTTTGTATTTCGATTTTTACGCGAAAACGAATGTTAGGTGTAGGTATTTTTATTAATTACTCTGAAAAACAATTTTCAGAAATGTAAGCTCATCTTGTAGGTATTATCCTCATAACGTGAACGTATTATGATTTAATGAGACATTCAAATGTTGGTATAAATATACTGAGACTCGCATATGATGAGTACGAAGCGGTTTCCTCCTTCTTTTTTTAACAAAATAGTATGATTCAATGAACTAGTTTAAGATTTGTTTAAAAATTTAGATTAAAAAATGATTTGGAATTTGAAGTTTCAGGCACTTTGCGTGTAAAAATAACATACCTACCTTTAATAACCAATGGTCCCATTCTTTAAACCATTAGGTTGCTTGCATTGCTAATAAATATTAAGTCAACTAGAAAATATGAAATACCGGTTTAAGTTAAAGTGAATGTGGGGGCATTCATGTTCTAAAAACATTTTGCTTAATATTAATGTCCTTATTGGCTTTGTAAATTTCATCTAATGAAATCGATTGTACATGCGGTGTCAGTTAAGATCTCGACCGCTGATAAATCCGACCCCGATATACTTGACCCTAACGTAAATTGCCCCTTGCATGATGGCAAGCCGCCCACGTGAGTTGCACAAGTTACACGCTGAAGTTTACAGCATTAATAAAACTTATTATAAGCCAACTTTGAAATTTTATGTTCAAGAAAGCTGAAGGAAATATAACTGTCAAAATATGTTAATATTTAAAAAGTTGGATACTATTCTTGTTTAATTTCACATAACATGTAGGAACTTATTTTCACACTTACTGACAGTAAATGTGATTGTGTATTTTTGCTTTAAGCATCAAAGGCTTCTTCAAAAACAACTAATAGGCCCTCGTTTATAGTAGTTCATAATATAATTCATCTAACTTTTTATTTAATTAAGGATCAGGTAACAGTATGCAAATATATTACTTGCGTTAGCACATTAATGAATAAAACATATTTAAGTATCTGGTCACGTTGTTTGTAAGCAATTTAACACTTGCGAACTAATTAGGCTTGTTATGGCGTTGAAAATAAGCTACATGTTTACACAATAATCGTGTGAAAACGACTCACTGCAAATTGTGTCAGAATAAACAACAGCAATAATAATTCTGCTCCTTTGCAAAAATTCCAGGATTCTCAAACAACCTACTTATATGAACTTTAATGTTTTTGAATTTGTTTAACATACTTAAACGTAACCTTTACAGTTTTAAATAGTCTTAAAGGTTCAGTTCGTGGGTCTCTTATCTTATAAACATACGCTTCTCATGTAACTGATAACATGGGGAGTAGACAGGTATGCAAAAATTACACGGTAAAGACCACGTTTAGGTATATTTGAATTACTAAATTTGCAAAATACAATAACCTACTAAATTGACTATAGGTGAGAAAATAGTGACATAAGAGGCTGCTAAAATGCTTTAAAATTAGGTCAAATAGGCGTTTAATATTATGTATCATCGTACTTACTATATTAATTAGTAGACATTATATCTAAGATTGTAGTCATATCAAACAATTATATACAACTGATGAGAACATACGAAGAAAAAATGCCAAAATAGCAGAAAATCAGTTTAAGTTTATGATATATATGGACTTAATTTAGTGAAACTTCTTCATCCTATTTATTTTCTTTGCTTGGTGTTGGTCGGTAGTATTTATTATAGGCTTCACGTTAGCAGCTCTGGTTCTCTAAAGAATTCCAGGATTGGGCCAAAAGAGACTTCTCTAACCATTTGTGATTCCAATTCTAGTTTCCCGAAATGTCGTTTACTGAAGGCTATCACAATTACATAACCAATGAAGAGGCGTCTCTTCTTCGTCTTCCCAGACTCTACAGAGTAGATTGTTCACTAATTTTACTAGCGATAATTGATTTCTCAGTTTGAAGTGTTCGGTGAGAATGCACGTTCACAGTCACATATTCTCTCTGCCTAAGTTGAGAACTTTCATTTTATAGAATGGGCCTGTGATGAGGGTCTTGGAATCCCCCATACCAGGATGGTTATTCCAATAATTGATATAGGTCTTTCTCAACCAGTCGCTGGTTTGTTTGCTAGCAGTTGCAGAAACTGTTCCGCATGTTGATTCTCGTCCCAGAGTTGGCTTTGCACTTCCAGCTTTCGCTGTATTATCATATTCGCCATGGTCTGCAGGTACCCATTGTTTTTATTATTAGCCCGCAACATCCCATTGTTGGGCAAGGGCCTCCCCCATATGGGGGGTTGTTGATCTACCCTCCCATAGTGATCAATCCTCGTGGGAGAGAGGCGCCGCATTAATGCAACCTTCGGGTCACCTATACCAAACATAATTTGATATTTTGACCCAGCCAGTTTGACCACGTTTGTATGTTGTTCTAGTGCCAACTGGTGTTATTCTATCAAACTGCATTGCTTGAATGTGGTCTTAGTGTTTAAAAACATCTGTATGGTTCTAGATGATCTATATACATCTACCTTATTCATTGGTTTTCAACCGGTAGGCTGCTATTTGTGCCTCTGCCTTCACCCATAGGTAAAGTGGTTGCAAATGCCGGAGGCTTTCTATTGAAGTTGTAGTTATCGATCCAGTGACGCCGAAGCTAGCCATTATAATTTCCTTATGGCCTCCTCTTATTTTCTCTGATTTTCTACCATACTATATACCTACCAATATCCTTTAACAAGACACTGTAAGTAACCCCAACCCCAGATTTATCTAATTTTGTTAAAAAGGGAACAATATCAAGATATTACAACTTAATTAATCTACGACTTGTCTAAAAGAATTATATGATCAATTACTTTTATTTTCGTAAGATAAGGAAAGCACTTGCCTACGGAAAAGGCTGCAATTTATATTACATACCCAGGCCGGCTAGAAATTAGCTGTAAACCATGTTGAATATAAATACATTTGTGTTTGGTTGATATTAAGAACTTGGGCTACATCCACTTCTATTTACTTCATTTTTAAATAATAAAACAATATAAGTATGCGCAGATATGACGTGCCTACATGTCACACTGCCAAACTTATCTTAAAAATGAGAAAATGATTAGCAATGTTGATATAATAAACTTAATGTAAAATACCATAGTGTAACCTGAATCTAGTCTAATCTTCCAGTTTACAGTTTTAGTATGGTTAAATGTAAAACCAAAAAGAAAATGTGTGACGTACTCGACATACTATTATAAATAGTTGGTTAAACGGAATCTGTATACTGTAGACTAACGAACAGTAATAGTGTACGCTGTATATATTTCAACTTTTTCATGTACATATTAAATACATACAGACCTTTAACTACAAACTGCATATTTAATTATCCTCATGCCTGTATTAATGTGCTTCTACTTTAAAATATGAAAAATCTATATCTCCTCTATAGTTCAAACAACTTTCACATTGTATGTTTTTACAGAAAAATTGCCCAAGAGTGAAGATTTTGAGTTGGAGGGGTTCTACAATATGAGTAAGACAGGCTTTTATAAATTTATTTTAAAACACTATACAATTTTTTCTACTACATAAAACATTAAAGATGTTTTTATATAATTTTTAAATGCATTTGACTCACGCGGGAGTACGAGTCTGCCATTCCACAGATAGGCAGCCCAAAATACATATTACAAGGTAGCGCGGTCTAAATTTTGATTGGCGGTATTACGAATCAGAGATGCCTGTTTGGTATAATATTCTATTGAAGTTTTAAATAGTACTATTGCAAATATCATAAAAGTAAATATAACATTTTATTAATTTTCGAAGTTAACTGTGAAACATCTCAAACAAGTATTTCTGATTCCTTAATACCGTTAATAAAAATTTAGGTACCGCAACATCTTGTGATATGTATTTTCGGTTGCCTATTTTTGGAGTGGTAGCCCGTACTGTCCCGTGGATCACTCTGTATATATTTACAATACAGCAAAAATGCTAAATTGTAAAGCTTCAAATAAGCAGCCTTTCTGCCAATTCATGTAGACTGTAACATTGCATTTAATATGATTTACCACGAGTAATTCAAAATGATTTCCTTTATAATATGTTATTTAAATTTCTTTTTCTATAGAATTCTGCTATTCGATTATATACTGATATATAGCATAGCCCATTTGATTTTGAATAGTAGCTTTAATTGAATTTTTTTAATCTAAACTACAACAATACCAATTAACTGACAAAATATTATTGATTCTTTCCCCCATAACAATGTATTATTGTGCTTACATGCCAAAAGCATTGTTTGCTGTAAATTATACATTGCGCGTAAAATCAATGTCAACAATCTATCATTTCTAAGGAAGCAGATGTGGTGGCGTTATTTTTATTAAAAATATGTTGTAAATTATTAAATTTTAGTGTACTTTTCTCAAAAACAAGTTGTTGCGTGGGACACTAATTATTTTATATCATCATTTAACTAGTGAGGATATCTATTAAACTAAGATACAAAGAAATGGGGCTGCTATTTAAAAAAATTAATGATAATGACATCACTAAAGAACAAATGGATATCAGAAAATAGTTTGACATACAAAAGTGCCTTTTTTTAGAAAATAAAATCGCCGTGTTTTAAGATTTATACAAAAAATCATTTGTTTAAGTTTTCTATATTTGGTATGTTCCATATTTTTGACGCGCACTGTATAAACTGCTTTGCATTTGAAAAATCCTTTAACATATAAACTTTACTAATTTTATTTGTTTTAATACACAATTACATTAATCAAAACATTATAAATTAATTAGAAAGAAGAAATTAGAATAGAACTACTTGCTTAACATAGCTGCGAACACATGTTAATAAGGTCCTATCATGATATATTACTGGATGAGCGAACTGGATTAATGAAGTAAATCATTTCCTTATTGTCATAAGGTAGTATAAAATTTTTGAATTTCATGTTTCTTATAGAAACCTCAAGTTTCTGGGATAGCATGCATGCCAAGGTATCTCTATTTCGACAAACATTACAACATTCTACAATACTGTAAATATAAAAAATGTAAATAGCTCCCGAATTGGTTATCTTATCACCAAGAGGGTTGCTTGTCAGTGTGGAAGAGAACAGATACGGAAATCTTAGAATTTATAAAGGACAATAAGATATTTAAGAAAGAATTTATTTTATTTAATGTATTTATATCAAAACTAAGAAAAGCTAAATTTTCTGCGAACAATAAAATTATTTGATGAAATAATTTTCAAAAAGTAGTCCATGAGATTATTTACAAAACCAAACTTAAACCAAAGCCTAAAACTTACAGTTAATCAAACAGCCATTCCTTGAATGTTAATGTAATCTATTTTTGCCCTATTTGATACAAATTTCTATTTGAATTCCTACCACAGTTACTATCGCGTGAAATTATCGCGTGGAAATGAGAAATTGAACTTCTCTAGAAAAACTGTTTACGTCACGGTTTTCTGTAAATACGGTTAGTGCATTGTTGTATTTTGTGTAAAAATTGATTTTGTAGTTTTAATTTAACAGTGGTTGTTAAAAAATGAACTCTTACAACATATCATTGTGATTTTTCAGATACAAAGTTTGGATTGTCAGTTATTCAACAGAAATATTAAAAAAATTGAAATTACAACGTGTGTAATCTTCATTCTGAACTTATATCTACAAAATATTACAACTATAAATTAGGTCTACTCTTTGATAAGTATTTTGATCCATTATTACTTACATGTATGGTCCGATTTATATTAATACATTTACAAGGAATGTTACTAATCTATTTTTAAAAACATGTTCTTTCTGAGTTAGGTCAAACTACTCTTTTACTTTCTGTTTCTAATTCTAAGCACGTCCGCTCTCAAGTGATTTTCCAAAAACTTTGTTGTAAATAGTTGCCTTCTTAATTTGTCATTATTCCATTGACATATTTTCGATCTTGATAATGCATCAGCACAAACTCCGCTTTATCAGCTCTACTTTAGGGTCTGTCCTTATTATATTTAAATTAATTGTATCGTATGAAAACCAATGTGACAGAAGGCGGGGGAGCGTGGGTTGCTGGTCAGTTAACTCGTGCCGATTTGCGTGTTATTGAATTCAGGGACTCCCAAGCCTTTTACATGCAAACGAAACAACCCAAGAATTTTTACATTCTGAACGCGGTTCCAACCATTTTTATGTTTAATTGGATTTGTTCCCAGAACGCCAATTTCCACAAAATATAGCGTAGGCAATTGGCAGTATACCTCCTACCGTTTATTGCTGATAATAATGTTAAACATAACTTTTCACAAAAATAAGAATTTTAACAAACAGTGCTGTGTTTTAGTTAAGTAAATCACTTCAAATGCTTATATCCCCCATGTCGCCAAACTTGGACTAAAGCATAATATTATAACATAGCGTCAATAATAACATTTGTAGAATTTAAGGAAATCACTAATAATTTTTCTTTCTGCTAAACTAACTTGCCAAATGCACTTAAAAGAGAGGAAATTGAACTCTGAAAGATTTATGATCACAGATTAGAATAGTTTTCCTGGCCACTAAAATATGTTGCTTATTTTAAAAACTAATAATTTAGCTAAGTTTTGAAAATTCTGTATTTTCCTCACATTCACGTGATCAATAAAGCGATACTTTCTGTTTCATGTTAACATCGTATGTTATCGAATATGTTACTGTCACACGTGCTTTTATTTTATTCAAACCTTTATGGATATGTTAAAAGCTATCTTAAACGCAACACAATTTTCGAAACTAAATTGACGAAAACTAAATTTTGCTGTATCATTGAAAGGATATTTTTCTTAAGTTTCTAATACTAAAACGATTTCAATATGATTTAAAATCTTCTTAACGTTACAGTCTACATCTGCGAAGGTCGGAAACAATTAGGGCAAAATCATTTCTGTCCTTGGCTGTATTTATTAGTAGGTTGCTGTTCATTCCTGTCCAAACCCGAATGTTCTTCTACCTGGTAATTTCTTCCCTTCTATTTTCCCCCATCCAAGATATGATGTTTTCCGTTTCTCTACAGTGCATAATAGTTCTCTGTCTCCTCCCATTCTTCTCAATACCTCTTCGTTGGTGATATGATCCATCCATGATATGCGAAACATTCGTAGAGTCTCCAGGAATATCCATAATTTAAAATAAGCGAGATAATTTAAGTTGTAGCAAATTGATATTAATGTGTTTAACCCACATAGTCCTGAAACTATTTTTTTCCAAAGTTTGAAAACTTTTATATTTTTTTTATATCTTTAGGTCAGACTTAAGCCCAGAAAAATACAAAAAAATTTCTTAAATATTTGTTAGTATTAGAAAAGTGGTGTCCTTTTAAAAGGACGGTAGGATTTTCTACTACTGTTCTTATTTACAAGGCTCAATTTTTAAACTTTATTAGAAAAGTAAAATATAAACGAAAACTCACTAAAATGGGTACATAAATAATGTATGATAGCACAAACTACAGAAATATCAACAATATGTTGAGTTTAAATTTTCAAATCCAATTTTAATTCTGTGTATGATATCGAACAAAACAATCTTTTACATGTAACGCTACAGTACATTTTGTACATTTTGTCTGTACCGTCTTGTGACACATGCCGCACCTGGTTTGTTTGTCTTGATAATTAACTAAATGGTCCACACGGTCGTACCGAGATGTATCATGTAGATTACTGGAAGGTTTTGATGAACCCCGTTTACTGCTTCTTTTGAATGTTTCTAATAAACTTGTCGCAATACTTCGACGAAATGATAGCTGGTCTAATTTACCATCATTTGCCCTATGTATATGCCACGCATTTTGAACAGCCATATCTAGGCAGTGGGCATATAAGGGAAAATACCATTTTTTACCCCTAATGGAAACGCGATATAGGCTTATATTTTCGTCGCTTCGGTCTACCCCTCCCATATTTTGATTATAAAGTTTAATCATATTTGGTTGTTGTATGTATATTTTCTTTCCCTCTTTTTTAGAAAATCTGGAAACGTTTCTCAGGGGATTTACGGAGGCAAAATTTGACGCTGCCGTCACTATGCTGTTGTCGTTCCACTTGCACAGGATAATATTATCATCTTTCGCTGACATGTAATCCAAACTACCTCTTTCCCTCTTTTTCATAGTTGAAGAGTCAATCAGTGGGCATTTGGAAGTCCTATTTTCCCTTATAGTGCCTGTTCCTTTCAATTTTCTTTGTCCAAGT
>JABXWE010027702.1:0-21882 GCA_014611495.1 Limonius californicus
AAGTAAGGCGACCGTATATAGAGAGCTGTGGTATTTTTGTGTGCAAAATATTTATGGTACATATCTTGGAATAAAATGTTGAAGATGTACCAGATGCCAATCAACGGTTCAATCTCCAATGCCAATGATTGGCTACCCTACCAATGGTTCAATTCTTATGACAATCATTGGCTATACTGCCAATAGCTGGCACAAATGCAGTCCTTTACTTTTATTTTTTTTTCACTTGTTTCAGAAACTTGTTGAATAAAAACTTGACAGATTTATGTAGCAAAACATCGAGGACCAAACTTTTAAAAAAATCAGTTTTCTACCACTAATACTGATGATGTACTGAACCTTCGAAGGTGAAAAACGTCTTAAGGTGCCAATCAATGGGTGTTTTACCCTTAAGAGTTTTGTGTTTTCAATTCAGATAATGTACCGTTGTGCGTCTTGTGGAAAACGAAAGAAGGTTAGTTCTTTATTTACATTGGAATTGTTGAGGCAATTAGGTGCAGCACACCACCGACCACCTTTTAATGCACTAATATTAAAATTAGTCTTAGTAATTTAATTGTTATCATAAAATACGGTTGACAAATTGGTCAACTCGTATTGAAACTAATGGATATAAACACAAATCTACTCGCTGCCAACATGGCTACCGCTAAGCATGCGCACTCATTTTCAGATCCGCTTAAAACCGAGAGTGGCGCTTCTGTGTCCGTAGGTATTTATTCTGTGGTATTACAGTAGAAATCAGTCTTTATGGATACTTTTAGTACTCCCCACTATTACTTCAGGATAATGTGTACTTTAATAACCCCTCTACTGGGGGCACTAAAATCTCAGATAAAAGTCATTTTTACATCTTTTATTATGTGCACATTTTCTTTTCATGTGAGTTTACGTACACGTTTCACTGTATTCACTGAAATTGGTATCTATCTGAAGTGGGAAACTGAATGTAAAAGTTTCGAATAACACAACTTTTAATTGTTAGCCATAAAAACACAATAAAATCCAAGACTAATAAACTCTGACAACGTGCACAATAAATTTGAAAACACCTGGGAATTGTAGGTTAGGTTGTAAACATAAAATCAAAAACAGTACGACCAATAAAATAATGGGTTAGATTTGTTGGCCCGACAAAATAGGGTAAACTAACTACAAAAAAGGTGTTTGAAGCGCCAATAAAATATATAGAACGACTAAACAATCTTTTGCAAGACAAAATGGATATTACCCGAAATAAGATATCGCACGACAAAAATGTATATTCAACGACGAGAAAACATTTTCCGTGACAAAAATATGTATTGCACTGAAAAAAAACCAAAGGAATGGCAAAATATAAACGACAAGAAAGTACACCTTAACGACAGTATTAACTTTGAGAAAAATTAGTGACATAACATGAAATTTAATAAACGTATTTATTTTCAGTCTTGTTTATCTAATAATTTGGTAGTAATATTGCACAATGCAGTACCACCGTACATAAAAATGCAGGTAAACATGCATAAAAAAATTATAACAAAAACTGTGTTAAGCGATTCTGATCAAGCAAAATATAAAAACTTATCATTTAATTAATGAAAAACAGAAAAACGACACAACAAAACTAAAATTAAAGAAAAATGAAAAAACATCAATTTTTAACAAAAACAATAAAACAAAGCATTTCTATTGCAGAATTAAAGTTTTTTTTGCTGTAGCTGGACGTCTGCGTATACGTTTTTGGCCTAACGGTATTAATTTTGCCTCAGCAGGTACATCAACCAATTTTAGTCGTATCTTCATCCCCCAAGACATGTTTACATTGTAGATGTTTTAAAAAATAAGGGCATTTGCATTTCGATTCATTTAAGTCTTATAAACAATAGTTATAATCCATATGCTATAATTATACTTTTTAAAGTTAACGAATGTTTCCCACTTGCCTTCCTTTTCTTTGTAGGTAGAAAGCAATTGTGTTGAGATTGGCTGATTTGTTAATTTCGACGATACATAAAACAGTTTACAATCTTCACTAATTATTTCTTGCAAAACTTTTTTGTTTATGATTGCCCATTGATAAGCAAGGGTCCATTGTTGTAAAGATATTTATGCAACTTTACTAATCTTTTTAAAACTTGGAGATTCAGGATCTCTATTTTTTGACCATTTAAGCAATAAAGCTTAAACATTATTCAAAAATTGGCCTGCTGGAAGTCTTTCTCGGAGCCTGTGTTCCTTTTTGATAACGGGGTTGGTTGATTCGAATCCATTATTCGTACTAGGGTAACCAACGGCAACTCCTTCATACCAGTTTGAATTCTTTTGCATCCATTGCAATTTAAAATAGTTAATAAAATCTGTAATTTGATTGTCACCTGATGTACTCCATTTCTCTAAGAAAAGTTGAGATGCTTTGAAATATGTACTTTGGTCTTTACATGTCTGTAAAGCATAGATATCTTGTTTTAAATCTTTGACGGCACTGATTTTTCTACATGTTTAGGATATGAAAGAAACACATTATGCGTACCTCAGGCATACCAAAAATATTTGTAAACCCTTGCGTAATGGATTCGCTGGCGTCAGCAAGGAGTAGTAATGGTTTCCAAGCTAAATCAAAATTATACAAAGCTTCAAAAAATAAAACTAAACTCGGCTGCACTTTCACCTTTGCAGACAGCGATAGCAAATGGATGAAATACTTGATTTTTGTCACTCATACCCACGATCAGTACAGGGTATCCCTGCCATATGATTTTAAATGTCGCATCAATTTGAACCATTTTTGATTTTTTTAAATTTTCGTGTAACCTTGGAGTCGACAATACAATTTTTGCTCATCTGGATCAAATGATTCACAACAAACTGTATAGTTCACAAAAAGCTCATCTTTGAAATCAGGAATTTTCGTCCTTGCTTTACACCATGTGTTAATTTCAGTCCCAGACATGGTCGGATTTCCATATTTTTCACGTCTTAATTGTTTCAAATAAGTGACTAACTTTGACTTTGGAGGTTCAGTAACATTTTTTTGTCTTATGGTGGCCAAAGTGGCATTTGGTTTTTGAATACCTTCCTCATATTTTTCTTTAATAAATTGTTTGGCTTCATGACTTAAACCTCTACTAATTAGTTTCGTATTATCATCATGCTTATGACCACACTGTGTTATAAAAAGCGAAACGTTGTCATTAGCAGAGTGATACAGTAAGTGTAATCCGGCTGGACATTCCTTCATTCTGTATTTTCCCGCAGAATAACGGTACTCGACTTTCCATCCATCTATTGTATTTTTTTTAGAAGCAATTTTCCGTAAATTTTTTTATGAAACTACTTTCTGTGCTTCTTCTGCAGAATCAAATTCTTGACATTTTATCCAAACACGATTTGGTTGCCGCTTCTTTCTTTTAGGTTTTGAAACACTTTCTTCACTTTCCTCATTTTCGTTGAAATCATCTACATATGTTAATTCTGCCATTGTTCGCTTTCTAACTCTAAAAACTAAAATATAATAAGAAATATAAAAATTTTAATAAACAAATCATTACACTTACCTTAATTAATTTGAACACAAAAAAAGTTTTGTAGGTTACCTTACACTTTACCAGTTCGCAATAAAAGGTTTGGTGCACAAGCGTAGTGCTCCCGCAGTCTTATTCTGTCAGGCATTCGCCTTTTCTGTCGTTCTGAAACCTTTTATTTGTCGTTGGTTCAAGTATTCTTGTGTGAATGCTGACGTGAATGAAATTATAATTGAATTTATACTATTTAATGTACGATTTCTTGTCCTGCAAAAGACCTATTTTGACATGCCAATATATATTTCCCTAAAATAACTATTACCTTTGCTGATTATGCCGTTGTATAAACTACAATCACAACAGAACCAAAAAATTGTATAAATCACATTTATAAAACTTATAAAATCATAGGAGGTAATAATTTTTTTGGCTTAGACCTGTATGACCTGGCACAGAATTTTGTACAAAATTTTGTTATGAATTTTTTTCAAAGAGTTTTTACAAAATTCAGTGTCGTGTCATACAGCAAAATTCTGTAGATTTATGTTCTAAAAAGAATTTTGTTCAAAGTCGGCGTTGCATCAATGCGGAAACGAGCAATTTTTAGAGTTTATTAACAATCGCAGAGGGCAGAGAAGCACTTCAAGCACTTTCTCTTATCTCACTCGCGGTCTTTATTGCTGCAGCTTGTTTGCGTTGTCGTGCGTTAATGTACAATAAATAAATAAAAGCCCTACGAACTTACGCATTAACCTAATATTATAAAATCTTGATAGAATTCTACTTTATCGACAGTCACATGACTGTTTTGACAGTTTCTCGCAGATGTCAACTTAATTTGCGCATGCTCACAGCCACAATTTTGTACAAAATTATGTTCAAAATTTTGAACAAAAGTTTGTAAAAAATTCTGTCATGTCATACAGGCCTTAAGCAGGATTTACTTAAAAATCATTAAAAATATGGAATTTATATTTTTTTGCTAAGAACTGGTCTTTTCTGTGTAATATTCCAGAAATGAACAAAATTAATATGAAAAAATGGCAAAGTAAACACTAAGAAGATTATCAGCAACTTATCTAGAACAGTTTAATTGTACCATACTTGCAATTATAATCATTAACTAAACTATTTGGACAAAGCATGTTCTAAACAATAACTGCATGAAATTAGTAACAGCATATATACATAGTACAGCAAATTTGACCCACATCATTGAGATGTCAATTAAAGTGGGGCAAAATTAAGTGATTAATAATCATCAGGTTTATTTTTCTGTTGGGTCTTTGAATAGCTTTTTTCACAGATCTAAAATTGGAGCAAGTTTTTTTTATGCTAAAAACAACAATATCTCTTTATCATTGATTGCATATTTTAATGAAAGTTTGTGCTACTCTATCTGCATTTGCTTTGCTTGTGTTACCCAAGTTGTTAATATGGAATTTTCCTTTTTGTTTGTTCAGGTAATGGAACAAAATGGTGTAGACCCAGAAAACACAGAAAAACTGAAACAGACGCACCAAAAGCTGAAAGACGCTGAAAACAAACTAAACATATCCAGGAAAGAAGTGGTAACCTATCAGAATATGCTGGAACAGTCACAAGGACAGTATGTCGTCCTTGAAAAGAAATACAGCAAGGCCAAGAGGCTAGTCAGGGAATTCCAACAGCGAGAACTCGACATGATTCACAGGGAAGAATTCTACCAGCAGCTTTTGCAGGAGAAAGACACCGAATATAACGCTTTAGTTAAAAATCTCAAAGATCGCATTATAGCTCTTGAGCAGGACCTGCTGGAGACACAACGAAAAGCTGGAGTTCCTATTGGCCTTCCATACGATAGTGTATCATTAAAGCAACTCACACCACAAATGACCCGGCGGCAACCCCCAAAGCCTTTATTTCAAACGTTAGAGGCAGAATTTTCTGACACTGAGATATCCGACACGAGCCCAGAGGATGGGGACAAAACTGCCACGGTGGAGCGAAAATTGCCCATCAAAGAAGAGTTTGATAAAGCTGTTCCTCCTCATGAACTCCTGGACATTTCTGCAAACAAAAGCAAAGCAGAGTTGGCAAACCGGGGGGCTTTGGCTAACCGTCAGTTGCCTAGTGGAAAAAAAGGTTCACTTAGCAACAGCAGCTCAGATTATGGTTTGGATGAAAGTTACAATTCGGCAGATGAGTTGTCCGACACGGCGTCGTTGAATCAAAATGATGGATACAGTTCCGAGTCAAAATATAGCACAAGTACTGTTGTGCGCCCCTCAACTCTCAATACAGAACAGACACAGCACAATACCTTGCCCAACACCCAGTACAGCGCCCAAAGTGCAATTTACAATGTACAAAATACCCATTATGGTTATTCCCAAAATACGGTTCAGTACGTTTCGCAACAAACCTCGCAGTATAACGCTCAGAATCAGAGCTATAATAGTCAGCATCTTAATTCCAATGTACTGTATGCCCGGGTGCAGAAAGGTGCAGCCCATCAGCACCAAAGTAGTCCCGATCCATGGCTAGGGGTACCCAACAAAGGCTCAAATATTGGGTTAGGGCCGCCTCCCTCACTGGCTGAGCAACTGAAACAGGTAAGTTTACAAATAGAAACACCCTCTAAGCGTTTGTTCAGCAGATTAAAACACATAAAGTAATAATTTTTTTGTATGTTATGTAATATCTTCTCTAAACCGATATAAAATACTGTCTGATTTTGGAGATGTGTCTGGGGCTTTGTAAAATCAAATTTCCTTGTAACATGATTGTTTTTATTGTTTTTACTTGTGTTATTTGTACAGACAAACTGGTTTATTCGCTGCCTAACATAAAAAAGTTTTCTGTGTGCGGAGCTCTAGGTAAAGTGCTTTAATTACTGAGAACCAAGCACTGAGCCAGAATGCTCTATAGTAACAAGTATCAAATACTTTCATTCACAAAAGTGCTTGAATTATCAAGTACAGGATTTGAAAAAGCAAAGCAGTAAGCACCGAGTATTGAAAATAAAAATATCAAGTACAAAATACTTATTATAAAGCATTTGAAGCCCATAATATGTTTTAAGCACTTTTAATTGTTTTGCATTATTTCCTCTAGTAATTGAAATACTAAAAAGGGCTTCCAATACTTTAAAGCCCTTTAATTACTTTAAAAGCGAATGAAGTACTTCGAAAATGCTCTAATGCCTCAAGTACTTATTCCAGATGTCAAGTACCAAATACTTTCTTTTAAAAGTAATTGAAGCACAGTGCTTGAAGACCTAAAAGCTCTTCAATCACTTCGCAAAGTGCTTTAAACACTTTTAAAGGATTTGAATTACATTTTAAGGTAATTTAAATACTAAAACAAAGGATTCAAAATACTTTAAAAGTGGTTTAAAGCCCCAAGTACTTATTCCAGATGTCAAGTACTAAATACTTTATTTTAAAAGTAATTGAAGCACAATGCTTGAAGACCTAAAAGCTCTTCAATCACTTCGCAAAGTGCTTTAAACACCTTTAAAGCATTTGAATTAATTCTAAAGTAATTTAAATACCAAAAATAGGATTCAAGTACTAAATACTTTCTTTTAAAAGCAGCAGAAGCAGTGCTTGAAGACCTAAAATCTCTTCAATCACTTCGCCAAGTGCTTTAAACATCTTTAAAGGATTTTAATTACTTTAAAAGCGCTTTAAAGCACCAAGTACTTATTCCAGATGTCAAGTACTAAATACTTTCTTTTAAAAGTAATTGAAGCACAGTGCTTGAAGACCTAAAAGCCCGTCAATCGCTTCGCAGAGTGCTTTAAACACCTTTAATGGATTTGAATAACATTCTAAAGTAATTTAAATATTAAAAAAAGACCTAAAAGCTCTTCAATCACTTCGCAAAGTGCTTTAAACACTTTTAAAGGATTTGAATTACATTCTAAAGTAATTTAAATACTAAAAAAAGGATTCAAATACTTTAAAACTGGTTTAAAGCCCCAAGTACTTATTTCAGAAATACCAAATAGCTTCTTTTAAAAGTAAATGAAGCACAGTGCTTGAAGACCTAAAAATGCTTCAAGCACTATTTTGAAGCACTTTCCAAAGTACTTTACTTAGCTCTGTTTGTATGTCATTCTGTTGTTTATGAAAATAGACCCATCAAAGCAAAAAGAGCTCTTTCTAAAATGTCATGACTACCATCGACACTAATTTAAAAAACGTAGAGGATTTCAGTATCCTGTAAATGCAACAAGATGTAAAAATCAATATCTTTGTAAGAACGTATCTTAGTAGCAACTTATTTTCAAAAACTAATGTGGATCCATGCAGTGTATTCTTATTTTCGAAACACTTTATGCAGAGTGGGCCAATGAAAACGAAACAGACCCTATTTTTTATATCTATCGTCATTTTTTTAAATAATTCCAACCCGTCAATTTTTGTTTCGAGTGGGAAACATTTTACGTTTATTTTCAACCTTGTCGCTTCAACCTCCTAGGGCTGGTGAGCTAACCCCTCAAATTTTAAATGTTAAAGAGGGTTGATACATTGTTACTATCTTTAAAAGGCATTTTCTCGAAAACTACTGATCCGAATTTGAAAAACTAGGAAGCATTAAATTAAAGCGAGAATTTGATGCCCTTTAAAATGATATATCACTCGACCTCTTTCCCATTTAAAATTTTAGGGGTGAAGCTCACCACCCCTAGGACAAGGTTTAAAATAAACGCAAAAAGTTTCCCCCTCAGAACAAAAATTGACGGGTACGAGCGATTTAAAAAAAATGACGATAAATATGAAAAATCAGGTGTGTTTCGTTTACAATGCCCACCCTGTATACTAACACAACATAAATTATAATTTTCTAGTCAATAAAAAATGTAAATTATAATTTTGTAAATTGTTTGAGTTGCTTAGCTCATGTTAATGATTATTTTACTTTTAATTGTAACATTATTAAATTTGATTTCAATAGCACACAATTTAAATTATAGTGAAAGTTTTCAAAAACTAGTTATGTAGATTGCAAATGACTGAAAATGGTACCGTACACCTGTCAATTATCTTATCAACTAATGAAGTTATAAATATTAAGAATATAAAATTAATTCATAAGTACAATCATTGTGGAAACAATTACTCTTATTGTAACTGTTTGACTTATTTTTGTAATTTTGTGGTAATTATTTACAACATTACTTTCTGTGAAATCATATTTTATTGCTTTTAGATTTTTTTGTAATCTCTAAATGTGATTATCTCTTGGGACTGGTTATTATTAATTTTTTCTGGCTATTAAACTTTTCTGTAAAATATTCCCATGCTTTTGAGGATGTTTAAGACATTTCCCATTAATCATAATAAACAGTGACACTAAAGAATAATAAAATTCTTATGTTTCAAATTTTAATGACTGAAAACAATGCAACATTTGCTGGTATTAATCTGATGTAATTTAGAAAGTTCATTTATTGCTACATTATAAGTAAATTGCGTTATTTTTGAAATTCTGTAACAATTAACCGAATTGTGGTCTCTGTGGTGTCTCCGCATAACAAAATACTGCATATTTACTTTTAGTTTGCAGTAAACATTGCAAAATAAACACTTTTAAACAATAATTAGTATATAAGCCTTTGTTAATAGGTTGTATGTGTGTCCTCCAGTTCCATATTGGAATTTAATTTGACAGCATTGTGGAATCTTTCTTAAGTGAGGTTATGTGTTGTTTCAAATTGACGGCAAACAGATGAGTAACATTTCTGTAAACTTTTTAATTGTTAAAACTTGATGGCACACATCGTTTCCTCTGCTGTATTCAATTATATTATCTATAGTGTTAAGTATGTATGTGTAGCTTTACCTAATGTTAAACTAGTGGATTAATATTTTTGTGTTGTTAAGGTCCTGGCTGAGCGAGAAAAACGTATCGGCAGTGATAGTGTAAATAATTCCACGGACGATCTGAGCGAAAAAAACAAAACGGCTCAGCATTTGCTAGAGGAAATAAGGCAAGCCGTAAGCGAAGCCAATGCTAGGGGTGAGTTGCTTGTCCCGCCGGACATTCCGACTAGTAGCTTGAGAGAAAATTTTTATTCCAGTGAAAAAAGTTGTGCCAGTAACTCTATCACCCCCAGGTACGGTGCCTTGGCAACAGCAGGGTGCGACGTCTCCTACGCCCCCCTCTCCCTCCAGTCTGTCTTCAGGTTCGGTTTCCCCGTCGAGGCACGATTCCTCCTGGACGCACCCATCCGATCTCAGTTTGTCATGTTCTAGTATCAGTAGTGAAAAGAGGGGCTCGCATTTCTGGCAGTCTGCGCCTGTTTCAGAATGGAGCAAAGAACAAGTGAGTGATGTACGGTTGTACAGTTGTGTGTTTTTTTGTTTAGATGAGTGTCCACTTCAACTTTGCTGACCATTGGAATTCTGAAAACTGTAAGAGATGCACTTAAATTTAAGAAAAATGTTTCCTATTTTCGGTAATGTTTTATTTGTCTGTTCATGGAAACACCCTACAGTAATTAATTTTTTATGTGAATAGATACTAATTTGAATAAATTATCAAAGCTGTAGTATTTTTATTGCAGAATGCAATGGTATAATAGAAAAATCTAGAAAGCTGTTCTCTTTTCTAGGTAATTTAATTTTTAATTTTTCCCTTAAGTTCAACATCCTGTATATATCTTCGCATACCTCCGATTTTTCTCTACAAAAACCAAATAACCAAGTTATTACACCGTTTTTTTCATATTTTTCTATTTCTTGGAGTTCCTTGGAAATATGAAAAAAAAAGTATTTCATGAAAAGTTTATATTCAATCACATTTGTATTTTCTGTAATTATATTATACTTCTAAAAGGGCGGGGATGGCTCGGATGGCTCAGTGGTAAAAGAGCCAAGCTTTGGATGTAATAGTCCAAACGCTTCCCGGTTCGAATCTCCCCAGGGTCGGAAATTTTTCTAATTCCCTGAGTGGTCGGCACTGGGTCCTGGTCTCCATTTGCCATTGGGGATCAAATTAATGGCACTCCTCGAATTATGGTTGCATTAGAGGAGTAACAAGGCCATAAACAAAAACATGCACACACGACAGCACGTTAAGCAACTAACTTCGCCTTGTCTCACACCAAAAGCGATGGGCCTCTAAGGCCTGTGAAAGCTTTATAATAAAATATCATACTTCTAAAATTCATTCTAATTTTGCTTTTTTATCAGTATGAGTACCTAGCTAATTCCACAAAGTTTTCTTTCTTAAGTCACTGTAATAATAAATATAAAAGTTTATATATTTTATGGTATGTGGTAGAGAAAAAGAGAAGGATGTGAAAGTTTCAAAAATATTGTCATTAGACAATTATGAAGTCTTTTTGGTATCTGTATCGTTGAACTCTGCAGTAAAAATACTACACATTGCAAACTTAACCAAATTGATATCTATTCAAATAAAACAGTTAGCTAATATAGATTGCACCCATGAACTGACTGTATACAGGTTGTTTATATTAATATTAGCCAGCTAATTATTTTGAAACTGTAAGACCTATCTCATAATAATATTCGGTGTTAGTAAAGTAGCATGGCAAGCATAATAGTATTATAGTTGTGGCAGCCAATCAGGTAATGCACGTCATATATAAATTTTATGACGTTACAACCTTGTATGTGTATATTTATATTGAAACAGTTTAAAGTGGAACAACAAACAAACGGACGTAACCTCAAATATTTACATTTTAATTTAATATAAAGCAAGTAGAAACCACAGCAGCTAATAATTATTAAAATAAAAACATACTCTAGTTGTAGAAGTTAATATTACCTCTCTGACAGCATTTAAAGGTAGAACTGGACCATTATTATTTCATTTGCGTTCGAAATAGATTATCAAACTTGCGACAAGTTGTTTCGACTGTCTGCTTAAGGGTTTCGGCATTTTGTAAACGTGTACAAAAATACAATGTAGGTTTGTTCTAATTAGAACTCTTTTTATAGCAGTAAACAAACAAATTATTTACAAGGAGAAAACTACAAACAACCAACCTTCAATGACCGCTGCAATAATTTCTGACAACTTTCTGACAGCAAAGTATAAACATGTTGGATTTAGTACCAACGCAATGACACATAATAGTTCTGCTATAAAATATAATACATTTGTATAATTTAATTTGTTAATTATTTAAACAAAACCATGGGCTTTGTAGTAACCTACTGTTGTGTACTAAATTTAAAAAGTAAGTATATAAAAAAAGTAAAAGAATAACCTGCAATGACTAATTACATTCTGGATTTTTTTATTTTATGATACCTGCCTGCACTGCTGCTCGTTGATCATGTGATCTATGACGTTATTACTTGATTGGCTGGCACAACTATACTTACTTTTTCTAGTGTATACTGTTTTTTTTCTAATTTCGCGCTACATCTTTATTTTAAATTGAACACACTGTATAGTATATAGTACATTAATGCGCTTTATTGTCATTTACAGGTAACTAGATTAATTATGAAATAATATTTATTTTTTCTTTATTAAACACTGTAATATAATTACTTCTTGTACATGTTGGAAGCTATAGAAATTTAAAAGTCGCCCCCAATCCTTTTCAAATGCTGTGTTACAGGGCTGGCTCCAAACTAGGAAAACATTATGTTACACAGTAGAATTAAAAATAATTTAGTTTTTTTATTATTTGCAGAAAAATTCAAGTTTTATATGTTTCAAACTTAGTAGGAAAAAGGCTGGGATGGCTCAGTGGTAAGACAGCCAGGCTTTGAATATAATAGTCCAAATACTTTCCGGTTCGGATCACTCCAGGGGTCAGAAATTTTTCTATTTCTCTGAATGGTCGGTACTGGGTTCCGGTCTCCATTTGCCATTGTGGATCAAATTAATGGTACTCCTCGTATTACGGTCGCATTAGAGGAGTAACAAGACCATACACAAAACAACCACACACCATGCGAGTTAAGCACCAACATGTCGAACCTATTGTGCATAGCACAAACGAGCATCACGATATAATTAATGAAAATTAGTAGACAAATTTCAAATATTTTATTAAAACAGTAATATACCGAATTTAAACACAGTTATTCAGATAGTAATTTAATCCTCCCAAGTAATAACAGCAGCAGAATTGCCATTAGTTCGTTTGTTTTGAGGATCGATTATATTTAATGCAGAAATTTGTTAAGGGCCAAACGAGCTTTTTCGTCGACCCGCAACAGGATAGGTGGAAAAAGGCCTACAGCTTAGCTCAGAGGAATAGGGGGGTTCACGGAAACCGCTTAGGGGAGGGAAATCTTCCTAGTTGTATACAGGGTAGGTCAAAATTAACGGGCGTCACCTTCCAAATCACAGCAGATTACCAGTTCTCGTGGAAGGCTGAGAAGCCAGCAGCTTACGGGAATCGGACTCACCTTTATTGTACCTCCTCCTACATGTAAAGCTTGCAAAGTTCATGCACACAAGGATAAAAATACACAAAAATAAAAGATATGGTAAATTTCAAGACAAATATAATTCAACTTCTTTTAAATTATTGACATGATACAAAAATTATAATGATTACATTGAAAATGGTAATATTTATGGTTAAATAATACAAGAATATGTTGGAATGTTCTAACTGAAAAAGGCTCGTCGTCAGTGGTTTGCGATATTTAATTTCTTAGAACAGATCCAGATCGACGCAGCCAGTGGCGTCGGAGTTTACAATTTATGAATACACTTTACTTAACCAAAAGAAGAAAGACAACTGGCGGCTTACGGATGCTTTACGTCGCTTTAAAAGAAAAAGGTTCAGCACTTGAAACTTGAAAATTAAACTCGGAAAAGTTTTCACCACACAATTAGAATTTCTTCTACCTTAGTGTTGTTCGGTAGGGAGCATAGAGAGAGGCACAACTGAGGTGTTCCTAAAATCTTCGGGAAGCGGAAAAAATTCGCTGGTACGCCCCTGAAGATTGGAGCGCTTCTGACGGGGCTTTTTCAACGTCGAGAGAGAAGAGGCGGGAATTTCGGATGTCAATATCTCCGCCGGTGGACGGGAGGATCACTTAAAACAGCTTGAAGAACAAAACTTCCACGGGTTTGATCGCTTTTATCCGACACAGTCGAGAAAACAATTTCACTGAATTGTTTTTGCACAAAACTGACACGCTGCTAATATTTTAAATCCGACCCAAGTCAAAGATTCTTTTGCCGAACGCAAAAAACGAACCGATAACTCAATTAGCAGAAGAGCTGTGACACAACCCGGTATCCAAAAAAGAAACACGTTATTTCACTCCCAAAGTCTGACGTCCACTATTTCCCTTAATTTATCTATGGTCTCCGGAGATGGAATCGAGTGACCGGGCCGAATGAAGGTGGAAATTTGACTAAAGAAAGGACGAAACGCGAACACCCATCGGCCAAAAATATTACACCACATTGCGAAATATGGTGCAATAGTTTGGAATAAATTCTTACACGTATGATTCCGGGAATCATAACATTTCCAAGAATTGTTTTCGGCCGGCACAATCGAGACTACACAATTACTTCAAGCGGAACAAAGGAACACTCAGAGGCTTTGCTAAAGTGACCTCACAAATTCAATCTTTAAAAAAACATAATAAAATAGCAATCAACTAATTAAAATAGAATTTTAATTCCTATGAAGCGGCAAAATCAAATGAACATAACAAACTGCAAAAAATTTTGACAATAATTTATGTACTTTTTTTGTATTTTGGATTTATACATTGCTATTTGTATAAAACACATGAAAATGATACCATCCTAGTAATTCTAGATTGATATTGATTTTGGTATTTCAAGCCAGTGGTTGTAAACCTTATTAAGACAATTCCACATTTACATACAATTGGAATAGAAAAATAAAACAATCAAAATTAACCCCATTATTCTTTTTCTTTTTTAAATTTGAAAAACATGAAGCTGCTCTCGAAAAGTCTTAAAGTTATTCTAGTGATTATGATACAGGATAGAACTGTCTTTCTAACCGCATATAATTATTCCAAAATTTTGCATATTGTCCACAAGAGGCAAAAATATTTTGCGTTAGAATCGACTCAACCTTGTTATTGAGCAAAAGTGTTTAAAAACAGTGTCAAAGGATAATGTCGCCTTGCTTAAAACTGTATGCTAAATTTCCACAGAGGTTATTTTTAGGAAATTTAAAACAAATACTTGGATAATTTTTTTGTGATAATCCGGTATTCTTTTGTATTTTAGGTGTTAAGGTCACTTTTCACATAGTATTATGGAATAAGTTTAAATAATAACATATTATTTTTACGACTTAAGATAGATACAAGTTGTCTGTTTAGTGTGAGAACATTCCTTATCCAAAATAATTATTAAAAAAATTAAATAAAAAGTCATAAAACACAGAATTTGTAAAATATAGCCAGTTTGTAGAAATGAAAATGTGCTGCAAGCCGATTTTCAGTTTGTCATGCACATTGAGTAGGTTGGGATATATCTGGTTGTCACGCCTATGTAAATTTTTGAAAAATAAATTGATCAAGTGTAGAAACACTCTCGATGCTACACCACTGCTCAGGTAGAAAATAAATAACTTGATAATGTTAATATCCCGGAAAACCCAATCGAAGAAGGAGTGGATTCTAAACAAATAAATAATAGGCGCCACCGACTTATAATTTACTAACATCGTCCGAGGTGTAAGATGGGAAGTCGGACCCTCCAGATGGCTAATCACCTACCTTATCTCGCGTATCTCTCCTTAAGTAAACTTAGTTCTTTATAATCGTCGATAAAGAAAAGACAAGTTGCAACTAACTTCGTTTATTTTCTAATTAACACAACCCCACAAGTATAATTAAAAAAAGAAACCAGTCCCAATTTTACGTAATAAAGAAATAAATAAAATTACTTTCGGACGAAACTCAAACAACTGAAGGACTTTGATTACGCTTATCGGATCATCATAATATTAAGGTTCTAGCCCAAAATCACGTTACGAGAGGCCTCCGCGAAACGAAATCCTGCGTGGTCATAACCGACCAAAAATAGAAAAATTCAAACTGAAAACATATGCAAACGCAATGTCGTCCCACTATCGGAGCACCCTATACATACACACGTAAAATTGTTCCCCAATACAATAACTTTGATAATATAATAATAATTAAGGTCTATATATACTTAATTATTCCCCAACATTACAAATCCCGAACACAATCAAGTTAACGAAATGGTTTATATGTGAAAATAAAGCAATCATAAATAACAAAAGTCACGTCCTCAAAAATATTAACGTGAAATAATATTAAATTCACTTCTCTGTTGCAAGTGTAACGCCTATCTCTGCGAGCAGGTTTCAACGTGGTTATCACCAGAGCCAGCGTTTTGATCGGTCGAAGAAAAACCCCTCCCCAACGTTCTCGACGATGTTTGCGTGCTTAGTTGACCTTATCAACAGAGTTCCCAACCGAGCGTATCTTGCCTAAATTAAATTACAGCGTATATTAGCATTGAAGTTTGGAAAAATTTAAGACTGAACAATCTTTCTATTAATAAATAACTCACCAGTCGATGGAAAACTGGCCACAAAAAATCTGTTTGACCGGAATAATCTCTATATTGGAATACTAATTCCTGGAGTTTTTTGACTTCCTCTAAACTAGGACCCAACTCCTGTGCCGTGGAGTTTTAAATCGGAAAACTGATTTCCAAATCGATAAGGATTTACCAAAATTTTCACTCACTTGGCACGTATATGTCCGACCAACCGTCAATACTCAAGTCCTCATTCCTGGACTTGTCGTTCTAAAATTTTTCGGTTTCCCTCCTCAACTTTCCGAAATTCCAAAACTATGCGCATAAGTCGACCGTGTCTTTCGAAATGTAAAATGCAAAACGGGTTGCTTTCAACCAGGCGCGGAATTCGTTACATGGTTTCAAAAAAACTAACATGAATAAGCTGGCTGTGCCAATGCCAACCTGCATCATCTTGCAATAAAATTATTTTTTGACAATAATTCACAATTTCATGCCAAAAATTTAAACATGTAAGGGGACACCCAACAATGCCCCGCCTTATAGACTACTAAGTAGTGTAAAAGAACTAGAAGAAATAAGAGAACTAAACGGAAGAAGAGAAGTAGAGCACAACAAGGAGAGAGTTGAATTATACAGGAAATTAGAATATCTAAGAGGAAGAATGCCAAAACATTACAAACGAGATACAAATGAAATGATAATCAAGTACACACCAGAAGAACTAAAACAGATAGCAAAGACAACAAGAGAAGATGAAGAACCGGGAGGATGGAAGGAAAGACTAGAAGAACTAGTGGTTATATCCCAAACAAAAAGAAAAGCTTCAACAAGGATAAGAAGGAAAAACAACAATCAGGAAGAAAAAGAAATCAGAATAGGCTCATGAAACCAAAAGATTGGTTTAACGTTTAAATGCAACAAAGCAGTAGAGGAAAGGAAAAAGTTACGAATAGAAATGATGAAAATAGGATTCCCGGAATGAAAAGAGAAGTACAGAGCAGCAAGAAATAAAGCGCACGATATTTCTAGAGAAAAGAAGAGGAAGGCAAAAGAAGAGAAAATGGAAAAATAGAAGAGGCATTCAAGAAGAAAAATATAAAAGCTATTTACAAAAACATAAAAGAAGAAAAGAAAGGTTTCCAAAGCCAGACGATAGGCCTTAGAGATGAAAAAGGCAAACTATGCATGGATGAAAATGAAATGGTAGAAATATGGGCCAAGCACTTCTCACAGATACTTACAGAAAAGGAAGCAAATGCTGAAGAACAAAGCCAAACATGTCAACAAAAAGAAAACCTAGTAATACCGGCCACAGATTTAAATTTTTGTTAATAAGAAATAGTTTGTGTTGTTTTAGAACAAGAAAAGCATCAGGAAGTTGGTATTAAAGGTACATACTCTTTCCCATTTAACCAAAGTTGTATCTCTTACCTTTTCCGAGATCCCAATTATGAGCTCTGAATTTGGGACACTGTACAACAGTAAAAGTAAATTCCGTTATCGTAAAAGAATTGATACACTTAGTTAAATAAGTTTTATATTGCAGTTCACTTTCAAGTATAAAATACAGCTGGACCAATATAGCTGAAACCCTGGCCGCGGATTGCGCACAAGCAAGGTGCGCGCTTGCGGTATCGGTACAGTCCAAGAAATAGTACCAGCCTGTGAATTGTAACCATTGTATTTAGCTACAGACACCGCATCGAAAGATAGTGCCTATCGCTGGGTGTACTAGTCCTGTGATGTCGATCTCACTTTGGCATGTTTTGTCGCACTTCCTTGCGTATACATTTTGCGGCTTTAGGTACTAGGCCTAAAAGGTACCAACCTTCACGTATTATGCGCGCCAAACTGAAAACCACTTGCTTTTGTTTATGGGTACACCAAGCTGAACGCGTGACGTCATACGCACATACCATATAGGCTTTATAGGGCTAAAACAACAAAAACCCCATAACCTAAAACTTCTGAAGAAGCGCAAACTTTTTACATGATGTTTTGTTTTATTTTCAGGTTTGCCATTGGTTATTAGCATTAGGACTAGAGCAACATATAACAAAGTTCCTGGAGTTACAAGTGAATGGCACAGCTCTGATGCAGCTGACCTCTGCGGACTTCAAGATATTAGGCATAAGTGGCGACGACAAGAGCCGCCTGAAGCGGAAAATCAAAGAACTGAAGCTGCAGGCGGAGAAGGAACGCAAGCAACTGGAGAAGGACCGCAAGGAGAAGGAGAAGCTACAGCGGAAGGCGGAGAAGGCGAGCAAGAAGAAATAAGGCTAACAGGTGTATTTAAGTTCAAATGTTTGTATAGGTCTAATATTAATTAATTTGAAGCCAAATATGACTTGTAAATGGTTCTAGTGTAAGATATTATGTAGAATATTGGTGCAGACTTTGTACCAATCCTGCCATACTGACTAATATTAGTGAAAGAAAGGTTCCCACTTTATACACAGTAAATTAAGGGAGCGCCGTATTATTATTATTATTAATGTCCTTGTAGACTGGTCGAATGTGTGCGACACGGTAGTAAATTTCTCATGTAACAAAACAACATTGATACTTAATGTTCTAGAAGTGACGAATATTAGTAATAGTATTATGTAGTGCTCGTGGTTGCTATTAGAGTTGCGTACTACTTCGTACTGGATGTAATCTTGATGAACTCGGCCTTGCTTTGAAGCTCGAAACCGATCACTTTTCAGATTTTTATAATTTTGCAAGCAAACGGAGGTTCGAGGAAAGAGCCGATTTATCTCGGTGCCATCGATGGTACTCATGTTTGTAACGGTACTAAACACCTTAAGTTCTTCTTTATCTGGTACTTAGTTTCATGTCAACGTTTTATTGATGATTAGGATGTTTCAGAAGGAAACGCCCTTCACACGCTTACTGTGACTCAATTTCTTGTTCCTGGACTTGATTTCGTAATTGTTAATATTTTTAAATGTAATTTTATCGATTGTGATTTTATGTAAGATAAACTTGTCAAACTAATTTATTAAATTTTAAAATTATTTTTGTTTTATTTTAGACTAATGTGTAATGTAT
Organism: Limonius californicus; assembly: GCA_014611495.1. Classification (NCBI taxonomy): domain Eukaryota; kingdom Metazoa; phylum Arthropoda; class Insecta; order Coleoptera; family Elateridae; genus Limonius; species Limonius californicus. Next base: position 19,068 of record JABXWE010027702.1, read on the forward strand.
TAATATAAATTGTGGCTTATTGCAGTATTTCGCTCTTTTTGTTGTAATATTAACAATTTCAAGATTTTAACTAATGGTTTTTTGCATGCTTGCACGCCAAGATGTTCAGAATCCCCGTTAAAAGCTAACTGATAGTACAAAGCACGGTTAAATCAAAATACTGTTAAGCAAAAGTTAACATTTTTCTGGACATCCTGTGCCGTGTCTTATAACGGTTTTGTTTTGGGACCAAATAATTTAATTGCTTCGTAATTGTACGAATTATAAATAACCGCCCTGTTTATTTCATCTAAATATTGTTTCAAACATTTGCTCAATTTTTGTTTTAAGTGTATTTTATTAGTTAATGACTGTAAAATTTTAAAATTCGCAGGATCTTGTTTGTATTCACTATGGCAGCTTTTTTATCACATTTTACAATGTACCTATTTGTGATTTGTTTTTGAACTTTTATATTTAAATAATATACAATACAACAATGTATAGAGTTCAATATATAAAATAATAACTGATTTGTAACATTATTGATGAAATGATTAAAACAAAAAAAAGATAATAATGATTGCTACTGTAAATGTAAGAAAACATAACAAAAGAATAAAAAAATTAGAACTGTCCTAAACAAAATACGAGGCCATAGTAGAAGTTGTTTAGGTAAAACTGCATAAAAAATTCAGCCATATTGCTGCACTGTAATTATACTCAGATTGTATAGACAGGAGTAAGGTTTTGGAACAAAACAACCTTCAGCTAAAATCTCGGTAATATTAGCAGTATTAAAATACATAATGTATATGTCGTAACGAGTACTGTGGATGTGCCATAATTTTGAAAACGTGTAAAAGTACGAAAATTAACTAGAAATGTCATAATAATGCAATAAACATGGCTGTAGTAAAAGGAAGAAGATAGACATGGTTAGCATAGATTGATATATACAGGGTGTCTTGAAAGTTAAGGCACCAGTTTAACAACAGCTTCCTGAGGTCAAATGAGACCGATTAAATCAAACATATTTTAGTACAAAAATGCTTCTTTAAGAAGCTATGGCCCCTTAAAGAAGAAACAAATATTTTTAAGATTGGGTCTATTTCAGAAATAAAATGGCGGATCAAGCTGAAAATTGGTACATATCCATGATAGGGGAAACCGAACATTCTCAAGCATTACTGCATACTGTAGAAGGCGCTGTCGGCAGATTTTTCGTGTCATAATTTTTTTATTAACTTTTTTATTTTAATAAGTCAAGTTGATGATACGGATGTTATTTTTACCAGTGGCGGCTCGCGGTTGGAAAAATAAGTGAAGTGCTATTATAATAACCCTAATAATAATAGAAAAAATATAATTCAATGTCAAGTTATCTAGTTTTTGTAGACCAAGTCTATCCTTCTGTCCTTTAATGCAGCAAAATTATTTATTGTCGATGATGCATAAAATGGTTGATTTTTTATTCTAATAAAAGTTCCTTTTGAATTAAAATATTTGCCAAAAAAGAAAGCCTATCTTGAGATACTACATTTCTTAAATACGTTCTTATTCGTTTAAGGCAAAAAAAAAACTACTTCCACTGATGCACTTGTCGACGTAATAGTTAATATGAGACAAAACAATTTGTGGGGTTCGGTAAACATTTCTTTGTTCCCATTGAGATTTTCTAGTAATTCTTGGGTCTGTAGATTACGGTAACGTTCATCGGCATAAAGAAAATTTAATTCGTTTTTAAGAAACTGACTTTTTGTATTTGTTTTGCCATAAAATTGACCTAAACTTTCAAATGCTTTAGACGGAAAACATGAATCATATTGTTCGAATTTCGTAGTATCAGCCAGATATGAATTGTAACTTATTGCAGTCTTGAAGCCTTACTTCCATATACATTACAATGTGATCCAGTACTTCATAAAACAAAATTCTGTATTTTTTTCTAATGTCATTATTTGTAAGGCTAGCGTATTCCCGCTTAGGGCGCTTAGAAATATCGATTTGTGATATTTCTATTTCCTTAGTCTTTTCGAAGAGTGTATCAAAGAAATCGTCATTCCTATTCCTCTTTAGTAGTTCAATAGTTTTATTTATTTTTGTAACGCAAAAATTAATATCCAATGATTTGAACATCAAATGATATGTCAGTAAGAGAGAAAATATCATTAAATACTACAGTTAAAAATGTGAATTCAAAATTGTTGAAATCGTTTAAAAACCCTCTTGCAAGCTGAGTTTATTTTTTGTCTGATAATTCTTCCTTCCAATGGCTGAATGGCATCTCTAACAAGCTGCACTCTATGTCATTAATTGGATTCATAGTTCTCCTGGTAATTATCTACGTATAAAAGTAAACTTTCCAAAACAGAGGCACAAACAATGCGAGTACAAACGCACAACACAATCAACAATAGTAATAGTTACCGATCAACTATAATTCATAAACGAACGAATAAAATAAAATCCCCAATATGAAGTTCTACCGCTTAGTGCGACGGAACTCTTCACTTGCGCGTTTCACCGCCAACCAATTCTAGATAGTGACGTAGACGTTACCATGGGGACGGAGATATAAGTGCAGAGTTAAAATACGTTTGAAGCCGACTCTTCACTATTATTGCACGAGTGTTGTAGGTAAGATTTTTTACGGTCACTGTGTTCACGCTCGGCAGACTGCATTTAAAATTTAAATTTTTGTTTGATTTCACTAAGCTTATTGTATCTACGGGTATGTATGCCATAAATAACCGACTCCTAATAGGTGTAATGCCGATAAATAATTTGTTATGTAATTTAAATAAATATTCGCAATTGAATGAAAATTTTAGGT
>JABXWE010027705.1:0-13932 GCA_014611495.1 Limonius californicus
AAATTTTATAGTTGGTAACGCAATCAATATTATTAAAATACTAAAAATACCAGCATATAAACATTATAAATATCTCAGGGTTTTTTGGTTCGTGGCCTCGCCTACTGATAGTCACAAAATTCCAACAACAAAAGTTTGCACAAATATAAATATTAAATCAGAGTTGACTTATCTTAATCCAAACTTTTGAAGTTCATTGTACATCAACAATGTTGCCGTCGAATGTACACTCAAATTTCCTGGAATGCACTGTCAGCTGAATCCCGCCAAATTCCTTCAGACAAGCCTACTTCCTTGCTGCACCTCGTGCCATATCTGACTTCGCACTCTTACAAACCATTGAATTAATAATTAAAGTGTTGTGTAATTTTCAGTGAACACTTCTAAATTATATTATGCTCTTATTACTTGCTGTCGGTAAGTTGTTGATTCTGTAAATTGTGCTAATGAACTCACTTTTAATCTCACTTCTTTTTATTTTAGGTTAATGGACGTTGAAATAAATAACTTAATTTAAACCCATACTTCAAGAATAAAAAGCAATTTTAATTTTAAATAACACTTAACACTTAACAATGTTTTAAATTAATTGAAAATTGTTTACACTTTATAAATTTCCTTAAAATATTAACTTTGAAGAATTTAATTTTAACAAGACTGAAGCCACGCCTACTTTTAAACGAATTTGATCCTTATTAACAAAAAATTTGAATTTACGGAAACAAGAAAAATACGTGCTTCAGCTTCCAGTACTAATTAGCAACTAAATTCCCAAAAGCATACAAAAATGAACGTTCCACGCAGCAAACTTCAGAAATGGACCAATCACAACGTCTAAAAATATTGTTTACATATTCAATTGTTAATTAACATTTTAAAGTTACAAAATACAAGAACATTAAATTAAAATCCGAAAAACTAAATTCATATTTATGATCTTCATAAAAGTACGATTCTTTTAGTACCAAATATGACAACGTTTGAATTATAAAAAAATTACAAGTATTTAAATATTCAAAATTTCCAAAATTTAACAAATAAGGCATAAAATCATGAAAATCATAATCTAAATTTTACAATACAATTAAATATGCAAGAAAACATCCTTCGCACATACTAATAATAACATAAATACCAAAAACAAGATTCTAACCTTCAAAATTATTAATTTCCACTAATTTTCAATATTAGTTAATAAACAATATATTTCAACAGAACAAAAGTGCTTTAACACCTTCCTTAAACAACATATAAACTATTTACAACAATATTAATACTTTAAAATACAAATACAGCTTGTTACATAAATATGTACAAAACATAAATCAACAATAATCAAGTTTTTTTATGTTTTAGGGCTCCCTTATTTACCCACAGTACTCAAAATAACATCTTACGGTTCACTACTATGTTTCAACATCATTTTCTACGAAATGTTCACTCACAAGATCAATTTCAATCCAAAAGTAGCACTATGCATCACTTTCCGAAGATCATACAAGACCTTATTCACTTATTAAGTATCCAATTATCAATTTTAATTAATACAATCTTTTAAATAAGCTCTATTACATGATAATGAAATTAATTATAAACATTTCAGGGTAAAACCGATCTCCATTATCAAATGTAATCCTTTTATACTTCTCGCTAAGTTGTATTAGATGCCGCATAGCCAAAAAGTCACAGTCGAATTTGGGTTACTCTCGTAGATTAATAAGTTTCAGTATGTTTATAATATTAATATTAATATAGGGTAAATATACACAGCAATATATATATATATATATAAAAGATTTGTACAGTTGTCACTGCCTTCCTTCTCTCAACCTTTCTCTCCACTCTTCTCTGTTGTTCCATTCCCCTTCTTGAAGCCCTCTATTTTCCATTGCTTCGTCTACTTCGTTGCGCCATGATCTCCTTGCCTTCTTCTTTTTCGTCTTCCCATAGGACTCCATTCTGTCATCTTTTTTATCGATCTATGTTCTTCCGCCCTACTAACGTATCCGTACCATAACAACCTTTTTTTTCTATATATGTGTTGACATTTTTCCCTTCCCATTCTTCTCCGTATCTCCTCGTTCGATACTCTATTCATTCTAGTTAGCCTGCAGCATCTCCTCCAAAACTCCATTTCCGTTGCTGATATCTTTCCCTTGCTTTTCTTGTTGGTAACCCATACCTCTGCCCCGTAGGTGATTATACTCTGTATTGTACTATAAATCCGGCATTTGGTGTTCTTAGTTATATCTCTGTCCCATAAGATTGAGTTAAATTGTCTTATATCTACATGTTCTAGTTAACGCCGGTCTGCTTTTAATTTCTTCCTCTGTCATTGACTCTTTTGTCACTGTAAACCCCAAGTACTTAAATTTGCCTGTTCATTTAATTTCTAAGTTTTCTTCTATTTCTAGATAATTTATATTTTGTTCTACTGTCGCTAGGTATTCTGTTTTCCCAAAGTTAATTTCTAATCCGACTTTGGTAGACTCTTCTTTGAATTTTCGCAACAGGTAACTCAGATCTTCCTCATGTTGTGCTATCACCGCTTGCTCGTCTGCGAAACTTAATGTGTAAATATGTTCGTCTCTGACCGGTACTCCCATCTCTTTGCATTTCCTTTTACAGTTACCTAGCACGTGTTCTATAAATATTTTAAATAGTGTGGGTGACGTGGAGTATCCTTGCAACAGTCCTTTTGTTGTATTGTAATTGTTCGGACCTTTTGCGAACGTTTTCGCCGGGTATACTCAGAGCCAGAGTCAATAAAAGAATTTGCTATAATTTAAGAGTAACTAATATCAATTTATTTGCCTATTGTCTGTACAATATTAATTAAAATAACTAAGTATGCGGAATAAATTATTCTTTCTAAACAGGTCCCTCAGTGTATTGCTGCGGGTATTAAATTAACAATCTTTGTGACTATGAGAATATTAATAAAATTCGAATCCGTCTGCCTGGAAGTTCGGGCTCCTAGGGAATTTGACGGGAATGATTGGTCAATCCACGGGCCTCCAGTTGCCACTCTGAAAGTTCCCCAAATTGACAACTTTCGGCACGGTAATGCTCGTTCTGTTGCGGCCGGAAATATACTCACTAGTAAAGAATCGTACAACTGTAAATAGGTTTGTTAAATGGGTGATAATTAGTGATGCTTTAATGGAAGGTTATGATTCACACAAATTGTAATCTCGGGGTCTACAGTGCCAGCCAGTTCACCACTGTGGAATACTTTATCGCCGGTCAGAAATTTGAAAAGGTAAACGACTTTCTTTTGTACGTTATCAGGATTGCGGTGTGTCGGGATTCTTAATAAATCTGAATTAAACGTTCTCGAGCGAATAAGCCGATTCAAATCAGCTGGTGCACCTTAACGTTTTCAATTCTTAGGACTTACTTATGCCTACAACAATTATATTAATTAAAGCCGATGCAAATCAGCTAATTCTAACCTATTGTGGTCGTATTTATACGTAATAATTAAGCCGCAAAGCCAGCAGCCAAAATTATAACTGAATACGAGTCGTAATAAGCTTATTATTTGTGGAAACGTGCGGAATTGGTAAATCAGGATTGCATTTATGGGAATTATGCCGTATCGGCCAAAGTTATTCTGTAGTATCAAATAATTGTTGTATTGTGTAAATGTGGTCAATGGTTGATCTTCCTGCTGTAAACCCTGCCCGTTCCTCGCTAATTCTTCCTTGTATCTGGTTTTCTATCTTATTGCATATTACTTTCCCATATATCCTTCCCATTGTTGCTATCACACTTACACCTATATAATTTTTGGATTTTTTTCCGGTTTCCTTTCTTATAGATTGATGTTATGTATGATTGCTTCCAATCCATGGGCATTTCTTGTCCATTAATAACTTCTTGCAACATTCTCTGCATAATTCCAAATAATTTGTTCGTACCGTATTTTATTAACGGTGCGATAATATATTATACTTAATAGATATAATTATGCTGATTGGTGGGTTGAAGGAGACAAATTGTATAAGAGGGTGGAAAATTTTTATCCTGGGTTAGATGATAATAGTAGATCATGGAAATTAGTTGTACCCACCAATCAACGTAAAGAACTTATTCGCCAAAACCATGATGTTCCCACAGCAGTTCATTTGGGGTCGCAAAAACTGTTGCTCGCATTGCTCACTATTATTATTGGCCAAAATTACGTTTAGTGTGGCAAAGTATATTCGTTCATGTTCCGTTTGCATCAGCCATAAAGTAGAACAAAAGAAACCAGCAGGACTTATGGTTGGTAGACCGCATATTACTAGGCGTTGGGAATTAATTTCAGCAGATTTAGTTGGTCCATTGCCTCGCTCAAGGCGTGGTTATTGGTATATTTTGGTAGTCGCCGATTACTTTAGTAAATTTTATACATTTTGGTAGAGAAATAATACTCGATGGGGAAAATTTTCAGGGAAACAACGAAGGGTCAGAAGAAGACGAGGATGTGGAGATCGTACGTGATGTGCAAAACCCTTTTTACTTTTTTCATAAGCCTTTAACAGTCTGGTCTGTATGTTTTTGTAAAGCTTCCGAAACTCTCTAGATCGAAGTTGAATCTTTCGCACATCATGCACGATCTCCAAATCCTCGTCTTCTTCTGACCCCTACAGGATATAATTAAAGAGCATAGTGATCATTTTGATGGCGGCACTAGGCAGCTCTTTGGCAACTTTGCCTGTGATCAGATCAAATCCAGAAGACTTATTTTTGTTGGGGTCTGTCTGTCCTTTTTCCTTACCCTTTTAATTGGCAAGTCCATCTGATGCGGCGCATCAAGAGGTTTGAAAATTTCTTCTTCCTGTTCTGGCTGACATTCTCTTGTGAAAGGCGAGAAACCATTTGCAAGGTGTTCTGCAAGTGTATGTGCCTTCTCGCTATCATTTCTCGTCCACTACCCTGACGTTGTGTTCCTAGATGAGGCAAGCAAGACTTTCCAGGTGTTCCTGTACTCCATGGTTTCTGTATTCATCTAGAATTTTTGTAAGTCTTTTGACAGTCCTGTTGTAGTTGGTCTCATCGCTGGGATTGTAAGTTGTCTGCCACTCTTTCCTCAGTTTGCGTTTTCATCAATTTTTGCTTTTCGCGTTTATCTTCTGCCGTTGGGTCGATTCCCAGGCAGGTTCTAGTACCACTTGAGTTGGGACATCTATAGCGAAGTCTATATCTTCCTCATTCCTCAAAAGAATGCGAGTTTGTAGCTTTTCTTTAATAAACTCTCTGAAGTTATCCCAATTAGTTTCGTTGTTATGCAGTGTAAGTGATTTTGTTTTTTACTCGAGTGTCCCAGTTAACTATTATTGGCGAGTGGTCAGAGAAAAGTCCTAGACAAGATTATCCTGCGAGATAGCTTAGGAAAATCCCCTTTGCTATACAGAAGTCCAGAACGTCTGGGGTTTTCCTTGTATCCGAAGGTCAATATGTGGGTTATACGGTGGACAAATTGTCACGCCAATAACCTCTTTTTATCTTTACGCTAATAGTGGTTGAGGTGTAAAAACAACCTCGCGTTCGATTATGTACCGTTGCTTAGACTTTGTGACGCCTGCTGATAATCTCTAAATAAGTAGGTAAATAATTGTTAATGATAGCCTCCCGGAACCTCAATCGAAGATGGGCGGTTCTTTGCTTATCTCGAATAAATATTTTACTTAACTTTATGTTAATTACCTGCAACAGAGGGCGCCAACGGCTAATAATAAAATACACTACCATTAACGCAGATGTCGATTGGTTAGCGGTATCCACGGTGTATTACTTACTTAATACGTTACTACAGAAACGATGATAGGTAACAATAAATAACAAACACAATTGCAGCAACAATATTTAATATCAGCAAAAATAAATAAATATGTAGTATGTAAATGTAAACCCAAGTTTGTAACAATAATAAATATAATTATAAGTGTAACCTGTATCGGTACACAACTAACAGTGCAATCACTCAATACAGCCCCAAAAATACCTGAATTTGAGCTACAGTAAAAATACTGCGTTTCACTACCCAAACCAACGCCCTTAAACCGCATCCTACACTCTATTCGCGAAAGGCCTTTCGAGGAGTACAGCATAGATAAGAGAATTCAAAAATTCGCTGTGAAACCCGAGCAAAACGCAATATTACCGCTCCTGTTGACTCACGCTGTATATACAGTGAAATTCCCGTGATTATGTACGCTAATACCTGTACAAATTAATATATCAATGAATTACGCTAATAAAGTAATTCCAAACACACTGTACAAATTACAACATAGTCTTTATCTACCCCGTAGTATAAACAAGTTCACACAAATAAACAAGATTATTTACAATGACTCCGAAATGATCAGAATTAAAAATAAATTTGCACTTCCCTGGTAATCTGTCTGGAAATTCCTAACAGCTTTGTCTGGCACGTGTTCTCGCTGCGATGGCCGGAATGACTTCGAATTCTAGTTTCTTGCAAACAACAGATTTTTCCATAGAAGGCACCAATTCTTCGGACGAATTTCGCCGTCCCCAAGTTGTCTAATTTCGAATACAAGGAAAAGTTAAGCCAACTATATTTAAAAGACAAAGGAAACTTACCAATCGGAACTACGATTGACACGACAAAAATCATGAAAGGAACGAAACGTTGATATAAAGCGACAATAAATGTCAATAACGTAATCAAACTATACACTTTAACGGGAAACCACATTCAACGACACGTTCGTTTGCTGTCAGACGCCGAGAATCAATCACCGGAAATCCTGTTTAACTAAATTAATCATGCGTACTAAGTCAAAATGTTATCAAGGACAGAGGGGAGCTACAGTGAAATGGGTTGCGGACAACTTAGGCGAAAATATCGTTACAACTTGTATTTTTGTAATCCATTGACCGTCGCAAATTCAAATCTAAAGTAAGTGAGCTGAATCCGTAAATAAAACACCAGAAAAGTTCAATACATTTATTAAAGAGAATACAAACTGCAGTCAATTGGTTTTACTTAACCGGGAATCTTTCAAGAAGCGTTTTGCCCATGTTGTTTGGTAGTTGGGTCACAAAAGAATGGCTATATTGGGTCTGCTCCCACCGAGGCTGGGTTGTCCGAAATATTTCTACAATTTTCCTCACTCTCGCAAGGACTGCAGTGGACTCTACAATGGTGGTTATATTTCCTTAAGATACTTAAATTGTAAATACCTTTCAACTAATTAGATGCAAGGTCAGCCACGGTGTAGACATTTTGTACAGTCCTCATAAAGGAAACAATGTTTAGGGGAAATTCGTTGTTCAGTAGTAGCCCCCGGATTGCTTTTCAGCAAGACCAGATCGTTCAAATATAATTTGTTCATAATGTTATTCAATTGCATTTTTCTCTACCGTAGTCTTCAAACTAGGGTGTAAGATGTTGACAAATAAGTTTTGCATTCAAACGGTTTCTTTCTCTCCTGTATGAGTGCGCATATGCTTTTGCAAATTACTCTTCGTTGCACTGGCATAGTTACATATATTACACTTAAAGGGTTTCTCTCCTGTATGAGTGCGCATATGGTTTTGCAAGCTATTCTTCTGTGCACTTTTATAGTTACATATATTACACTTGAAGGGTTTTTCTCCCGTATGAGTGCGCATATGGTCTTGCAAGGTACTCTTCCTTGCACTGTCATAGTTACATATATTACATTTGAAGGGATTTTCTCCTGTGTGAGTGCGCATATGCATTGGCAAGCTACTCTTCTGTGCACTTTTATAGTTACATATATTACAATTGAAGGGTTTTTCTCCTGTATGGGTGCGCATATGGTTTTGTAAGCTACTCTTTTGTGCACTTTCATAGTTACATATATTACACTTGAAGGGTTTCTCTCCTGTATGAGTGCTCATATGGTTTTGTAAGCTACTCTTATGTGCACTTTCATAGATACATATATTACACTTGAAGGGTTTTTCTCCTGTATGAGTGCGCATATGGTTATGCAAGGTACTCTTCTTTGCACTTTCATAATTACATATCTTACACTTGAAGGGTTTTTCTCCTGTATGAGTGCGCATATGGTTTTGCAAGATACTCTTCTTTGCACTGCCATAGTTACATATCTTACACTTGAAGGGTTTTTCTCCTGTATGAGTGCGTATATGCAATCGCAAGCTATTCTTGAGTGCACTTTCATAGTTACATATTTTACACTTGAAGGGTTTTTCTCCTGTATGAGTGCGCATATGGTCTTGCAAGCTACTCTTCTTTGCACTGGCATAGTTACATATATTACACTTAAAGGGTTTTTCTCCTGTATGAGTGCGTATATGCAATCGCAAGCTACTCTCGTGTGCACTTTCATAGTTACATATTTCACACTTAAAGGGTTTTTCTCCTGTATGAGTGCGCATATGGCCTTGCAAGCTACTCTTCGTTGCACTGGCATAGTTACATATATTACACTTAAAGGGTTTTTCTCCTGTATGAGTGCATATATGCAATCGCAAGCTACTCTTGTGTGCACTTTCAAAGTTACATATATGGCACTTGAAGAGTTTATCTCCTGTGTGAGTGCTCATATGCTTTTGCAAATTACTCTTCGTTGCACTGGCATAGTTACATATATTACACTTAAAGGGTTTTTCTCCTGTATGAGTGCGCATATGACTTCGCACGTGACTCTTCCATGCGCTTCCATAGTAACAAACATTGCATTTATATAATATTTCCCCAGTATTAATTTTAACACTTTGATTCAATGGAGGCTCTATTATTTGTTGATCTTCATTGTTACAACAGGTTTCAGTTTTTATGTCTAATTCTTCATGTAATGATTCCAGTTGAATCGACCAATCAAAATCACGTTTTAAATCGGACACTTCTGAAGGCAATTCCGATGTTTGAATCTCTTCCTGTTTTACTGTAACATATGTACATGTACCTGTGAGTTACTAAATATTAGACATATAACTAAATTAACACAAGGTCATTTTAAATAGACCCCCAAATGTTTTAGTTTTAAATAAATATCAATTAAGAAATATTTAAGTTCTACCTCACATCAGTAAACTACTAATATTTGGTCAATTTTAATGGTAATTTTCAAATTACCTTGGTTGCCACAAATTGCATTGGCACGCATTCCAAAATACCGAAACTTTTTTACCGGGCTGAAGTTACATAGGTATTTGGATACGTATCTGACAGATTTATTTTTAAATTTTCTAAATTATCGATTTTAAGCCTTTCTAACGTATGTTAAGGCCAGCGGAGTCAAGATTATACAATTAGTGTGCGTCCGCCATCATCGATGATTTCCGTATGCTTCCAGGTGACGAAATAAATATTACTAAAAGCAAAAACAAATTATCGACTCCATTGGAGATAATTAACAGGCCATCGGCCTATACTTAGAAGAAGAAAAACAAATTAAATTAAGAAACATTTGATTGAAGCCACAAAATTAATCATTCCCTATTTAGCAATTCAAAGGCACCGAATCGTCCTCGTTAATGCAGTAAATTTCGAAATTTCTGGTGTATGATTGTGCATGTTCTACTACTGTGAAAACTGTAGAAAAATACAAAAAGTGTGTTCTAAGTATTTGAAAGGCGGGGTAAACCTCTATGGTATAGATGGTTTTGACAATTTTTCAGGAAAAATTTGCTCCATTCCCACCCAAAATGGCAGTTACAATTGCGGTGTATACGTCATCAATTTCATTTTTCATTAAATAAATCGCGATTATTCACTGAAACCATTTAGCCCTAAGGAATTTAGAAAATATCAGCAAATTGCGGTTGATTTTGGAGCAATCATAATATGTTGGAGGTAAATGTCTTTCATGCGATATGGGAGATGATGGAAGTATACTCAGTGACATGGAAATCGCAACATCAAGAAGGGGCAGAAATTTTTTGACCAAATTTGGCAGAATTATTTGAGCAGTTAAAACGGGAAAACTGGAAAAAGGGAAGAACAAAAGATTAAAGCAAAATTCAGAATATTTCACACTTAACGGTGAAACGGAATATATTAGGGACAATTAAGATCTATGCATTAGGTATAAACATTTTGCATGTAAAAATGTTACTAGGATTTGTAAAGTTTTGATGTGATGGACGTCGGATATATACTTAATAAACGTAAATAATTTTTTGGCGCTATTGTACACGGCCTACAAAACCTCTATTTCAGTTTAAAAATTTAAAATATATTGCGTACAGAACATTTTTAGGAATAAACAGCTTGTACGTTGTAATGTTCCTAGGATTTGTTTTACATTTTGCATGTGATGGGCGTCGGATATATGTTTAACAAACATAAATATCTTGCACGTTAAAATGTTCCTAGGATTGGTATTGAATTTTTGATGGGGGAAAGGCCTACAAAAACTTCCATTTTAGTTTAAAAATAAAAATTTTATTGTTACAAAACATTTTTAGGTATAAACATTTTACATGTAAAAATGGTACTAGGATTTGTATTAAGTTTTGGAAGTGCTGGGCGTCGGATATATGTTTAACAAACGTAAATATTTCTTTGGAGCGATGGAGCCACTAAATGTATTTAATGTATTAAACGGCTCACTACATCAAGAAGTAAATACGGAGCACATAAGAAGACCGGCCAGTCATCCTCAACAGAGACATGGGAGAACTGGGCACGAAGAAAAGAGGATATCTGATACCCTTCCACCGTAACTGATTGAAACAAATGTTATCAATCCTGCTGGAGATACTCCCGTCATAAACTTTAGAGTGTTTCGTCCGTTGTAATGCGAATATGTTTTAATACGACAGCATCTACATTTCGGTTTCTGAACAGGAATTTCTATGCAGTCTAAAACTACTCTCACACTTTTTGAAAATCTTTGAAACAATTAGGTAGTGATGCCCGACACTCGTCTATTGATGGCCAAACAATGCATTTTTTTAAAACATTAGCTATATATTGAACATATTCGTTGAACAATAATCTACAAGTACTCGGAGAAATTTGGTATAAAATGTATAATACCATAAACTTGAGAGACAATTTCATCTTCATAAATGCAATAACTACGAAATCTTCAACCGAAAGTTTACGAGTTCTGAAAGTGGAATAGCATGTACAAACAAGTGATGTTATACATCTCAAAAGATTAAAATTTGAAATCCCTGTTAATGAATTTAAATGACAGTCACTTGTAATAGAAGATGTGAATGACTGAAATACGTCTCCACTTGTAACTTGTATTTCTTTGTCCATTTTTAAAATGTTACCAGTCTAATTTACTACACTTGGCAAAAGTCCGGAGTTGCGCACATTCGTCGCCCGTTCACGTACGATCAGGAGAGTTAAGGCAGCGTGGTATCCGGTCAATACATGGTTGGGTGACCCGAAGGTTGCGTTAATGCGGCGCCTCTCTCCCACGAAGATTGATCACTCTGGGAGAGTAGATCAACAACCCCCTTTAAGGGGGAGGCCCTTGCTCAACAATGGGATGTTGCGGGCTAATAAAAACAAAAAAAAATGGCAAATTTAGCAAAGCACCAACTGCACTGCGTTCACTTTCATTTAAGTTATCAAGCGTAAGCACTGAGATGTCAAGATTTTCATCTTCATGAAATGATCCAGGATCTAAAATACTTTCACAAAGAAGTGGAAAGTTACCCGAACTTGCACTTGCTTCTTTGAACATTTGCCTTTTCTTCATTCGTTTGTAACGTGCGATTTCTTACGCCTAGTTGGTTGGCATTCAAATTTTCTATACAGCGTTTTGGTTTGCATAAATATTTTTGAATAATTCAGTTTTGGCCTTGTAAAAGCTTCGTGTCATATACTCGAGTGTTTCCGATTCAAACTTTGGTGAATTTGGGTTTCCGTTTAAGGATTACTATACAAGTTCTTCTAGAATGGGCACGTGTTTGAAATAGTATTAAAAAGTCGAATTAAGACTTGGAAATTTTCTCCAATTTAAGTTTCAATACACGTTTGGGAAGTTTTAGTAATCGTTAGTTGATGTGATTTCCCGGGAGTTGGTCCCAATCTAAGTGCATTTGTTTTGGCAGAATTTATCGCCATATAATATCTTTGGTAAGCTTTGGAGATCCAAATTTCTCATTCATTTCTAAGACTTTTGAATTTATTTAGGCGGAACCTGGCTGGAGCTAAATAAATTAACAATTTATCAGTCAATCGTGAAACATCGAAGAGATCCTGTGGGTTCGAGACAGGCGAAATTATCTGCAGTGCAGCGCACAAACAACAGGTGTGATTCGAGAAACGACGCTCCAGGTGTGTTAATCCATTTTTAACATTCAATTTTTCAAATATAAATTCGAAGATACGAGGGGTTTTGGAAAAATTCTAGTTAACAGCATTCAATAATAATAAAACTTATAATTGTATATTTAAATTAATAATAAGACGACTAAGTATTCTTATTTAGTGAATGTTAATCTTCATTGACGTTGTATTCTGTGTAAATTGGTAATAATTTTTGTTGAATTGGAATTAACTTGTTAAATGGTCAACAGTAGGATTAAATTTGCTTTTATTGTTGAAACTCAGTTAAAAAGGAGGAATAGTGCGGAAGTTTTTTTTTTCTTAAATAATAGATAGCCGACACCTTTACCATTATTTAGGTAATTATATCTGGGTATTTAATTCGCAAGGCCTCGAAGAATAACAATACTTAGCGAGAGTAGTCTTGTAGATCAGTCTGAGTATCTTTTCGCATTATTGCGTTCCCGAGAGATTAATGGTTTTTTTTTTTGTTTATTAATTGGTAATCGGTACTGTTAGCCATATTTGTTTAATCATTGTCAAATACATTTAAACACATTATATTGGTTGGGTTACGAAGAGTTAAGAGTGAATCTTATATAAATTGAATTTTTTTGGTAATTTGTTCTGTTTTATTGTGTCTTGGGTATCACAATTTATTTTGGAAACAAATTGAGCATTACCGAAGCAAGGTAAGTCCGATCTCCAGGAAGCTTCCTGTTTACCTCGTGTTATTTTCAAGAATTAAGGATATTTTAAACAAGTGGCGCCTAGGCTTATCAAACCCCCCCTTCTTCGACTGTAGCTGGTCGACCCTTGTCCTTGATACCTGGACCTTGCATCACTAATAGTAGATTCGGTGTATTGTTTTGATTTAGGATTTGGAATTGTCGCCGTCGAGTCGACTAGGCGTTACAAGTTGTTGTCTTTGTTCTACCGCTGCTCTTTTAATACCTCTAGTAAAAGCCTGAACTGGCAAGTTTTGGGTAGGAACAGCAGATATTTTGAGTGTAGGTTTCTTTGAAATCTTTAAATAAATAAATTAGCTTTATTCCATTGTAATAAGAATAACCTTGAATTACCAATTGTGAAGTACTTACCAAACATGTAGAAGTAATCTTCCTTTCTAAAATGTTTTTCACAAACACGCATATAATTTGTGGCAGGTTTTACCATTTTTAAAACGTTTTCCCCAAGCTTTTCTACGAGGAATTTTCTCCTCATTACCAAACACGTTTGCAATTAAAACATAACCACTATTTTCTCGCGGAGACAAATGAAAACTTATATTATTTTCTTTCACTCTTATGGTATGACAACCATATACACAACAATTCGTTTTATCAACTTTATTTTTTACACTCATTTTAACTTTTAACGCTTTAACAGGCGGTTATGATTAGCACAGTTTGCACATACTCCCACCAGGTAGCGTTTTCTTATTTGGAATTTCGAATAAATGGTATGGAAACTACAATTCTTGCAGTTGGAGATCTTTCCGTAGTTTTTTGAAAATTCCGTTCACACACGTCATCCCCGTTGATTGGCGACGCGTTCCCAACGCATTCTTCTATTTCCCAAAATGCTTTCAACTCTTCTTGTATATCAATGGTTTTACTAACATTACAGACTGGGTTTTGAGATTGCCTATTTATGCTATGCCCTGATCCCCCGGGGGGGGGGGG
>JABXWE010027706.1:0-25937 GCA_014611495.1 Limonius californicus
CATATAAATCAAATACGAGGTAATTCAATGTTTCCGATTTTGATTTTGGTTTCGTATAGCTGTATAACTTGGTTCCTAGTAGCAAAGCTGGTTGTTTTGGTTAATATTGATCTTGAGAAAAGCATAGAGGATACTTTTCGAACTTATTTGTGTATTCTTAAGCTGTAATTTAATAAAAATAAGTAAAAATGTAATGACTTTGACAGATTTATACTAAAATGTAAATTTGCGAATTTAATACTTTTCTTTTGAGAAAAATATATTTGTAATAATGTCAATATGTGTGAGAAGAAGATTTGTGTTAATTCTGATTAACATTGAATTTGTTTTTAATAATTTATTTATAGCTTAATGTAAAATTATTTTACAATTTCTAAATGCTTTATCAGAAATATGCCGAGTGAGATGTCGATATTATTGTAAAATTGTAAGGAATACAATGGTAATTTTCCTTTTGGTGTAATTTTAGTGATAAGAAAATTATTGTACTTTATAGATACTTATAATTAATTTAGTCAATTTTAATGCTTAATATTGATTGGAGGAGACCCTTGGAGACACAAAATAATTCATTTGTGTATAGTGGGTTGCTAGGTAACTAACGAAAAAACGGTGAATTTTGTTTTGTAAAACAGAAGTTACACTCTGACCACCAAGATGAAAGGACGCTAAATATGTAGCTCCGCTAAATTTGTATTTTGTGATTATAAGTTAGTGTTATCAAGTTAAAATAAATGTATTAATGTTTATCTGCGTATATAAAGTATTTTATTCCGCTTACGTTAGAGAAATTTAAAAAAAATTCCAATTTTATGGAAGAATCGAAAGTAGCGTCTTTTTAATCACTCATCTTTTGTTGATGGGCTGAATTTCAATTTGACTTGACAAGTTTGACACAAACGTCAATGTCACTTGTGGAAAATTTTGAATCTACAAGAAATAATTAAAAATAATAAATATACGATATATATATATATATATATATATATATAATGTACAACAAAACCCCTGGACAACTTGGTTGCTGCTTTCGTTGCGAAGATTCGTCAGGTGCTCCCGCATTATACGCGCCAAAGCTTGGTTGATTTAAAATTCAGAACAGGATATCATTAGCCCAAAATTGCGATCATATAAATGAGGTAAATGTTTCTTATAAAAAAATTATAAACATATGGAAAGACAAATAAAATAATAATTGGTGCTTTATTATGTTTATGTTGAATTATGAACTTGAATAGTATTTTGTGTCATAAAAGGGAAAGCACTGATAATTTTGAAATGAATTTTTGCTAACTAATATTTATATGATCATTTACTTGATTTTCCCTGTTTTCTTTGTGTGTGTACTTGCTTTGTTACCAGCTACTCTAGTTCATACAGTACGACCAATTATAACAGTGACCTCGTGTTGGTTAAACAATTTATGAATTTGTTTATTTTGGGTATTCATCTAGAGGAAGATATCTCGATTAACAATTTGATATTGATATTGATGTGTTGGTTTAACCATTCACTTTAGTCCATTTGCTCCAACCAACGTTATAATTACAACCAATAGTATTTATTTATATTATATTTACCTCATTTGTTCCATTGTCAGTACCGGCGGCCGTTTGTGAAAGCCGCCTTTATTCAAAGATATATTTCAGCGCCACCATAAAAACCACTATTTGTTGCAAATTAAAAAAAAATAATTGCCGAACATTTTTGTATTTATTTATTGTATAAATACTCGATATACGAAAGTGTACATAAAAATAGAATCTTCAATTATAAAAAATCACAATTCACTAGAATTAGGATTTTGGTATATAGGATGAGTCTGCTAAGACCAATCACCTTGATATGAAATATTAGAAAAATAATGTTTGGATAGATTATAATAGGCAGTGTCCCCATATGTACAGGCACTATCAGACATATTTTTTGGCTTTCCAATAATATTAAATAAATTTTAGAAACTGTTTATAAAAATTAATTTATAAAAATTAACATTTTTAGTATTCATTATTGCTTGGAGCGTTGTTCTCACTAACGCTCAATTTGCATTTAAAAAATTAGTTTGTGTCAACTGTTATCGATTGCAGGCATTAAGGCATTAATTTACTAAGTTTAAATTAATTTTTAAAATAATATAAAATCCAATTCGCGGAGTATCACTATTATATGTAATAATGCTATCGCAAGTTCAAAGATGTAAAACATTGTCCTCGTCCTAGATTCGTCTCGCTTTACAACTTGTCTTGTTAACACATCGGTCCATTTATCCGCTTTGTTGTGTAGTGTCATTAGTACATATAATAGTAGTATAGTGGGCTCTTTAATTACATTAAAAATGAATTTAAAATAAACAATTTAACGCTTTGATGACTGAAATCATCGGTTGCATAGTGGAGCACGGCGGACGCCGGTCAAACGGTATTCGTAGCGCAAAACAGCCCACCCTGGTTAGTACTCGGATGGGTAGACCAATATAATGGCATATGCAACCGGTCGTGCTTCGGAGGGTACGTAAAACCGTCGGTTCCGCCCTACCGTCGTAATATGTTGACATATTTATTTTCACAAACATAGATAATATTTAACTTTTTAATTTCTTCTTCTGTGTGTAGATCAATGACCTGTTAATTTCCTACTATTAGAAGGTTCTGTGAGCCCTCTTTGTACGTATGCCTAACCCTAACCCGTCAAACAAAGGAGACAAATTCGACTACATGATTTACGATTGTCAAAGATGTTCGTAGGACAACCGGGACCAACCGCTTTACTTGCTCTCCGAAGCACGACTGGTTGCATATGCCATTATACTGGTCCAGTCATTCGAGTACTGACCAACGCGGTAGTTCTGCACTATGCATACCGTTTGACCAGCGACCGCAGTGCTCCGCTATGCAACCTATGTATGTGTTAACATATTTACGTTCACATACATAAAAAATATTTTTAAGAAACTACTTTTTAATTTAATGTGTCGTGTATTTAATATAGGTCCATTTATAAAATGTTTTCTGATGTTGTAGCTCAGAAATCAATAAACCGAAAAAATCAAATAGGATTAATTTGTATAGTATATAAACGGAGCAAAAACTTTTTGTTCTATTAAAATAATTCTTTTTTTTTTTGTTATACTTGAGTAACAGCAGCAGTCAGAATTATTCTCTGAACTAATATTATGCTTAAGAAGAGGTTAGTACCCAGCAGCTGCCTCGCACACCCTGGTGGTTTCTTACTGCTATGATAAATCCCATTTCCGTTTTAATCTCTCGAAATGTGACTGTTGCGTTAGTGGTGCTACTGTATCGTTTGCATATCCCACAAGTTTACCATAATGGCTGACCGCACGGTTCTTAATTACGCCAAGTACGCATGGTGTAATGGAGTCTGTATGAAGAGTGTGATTCGACACGTAGCAAAGAGCTTCCATAAGGATACTCTAACTGTCTTGGACTAGAACCTGCTATCAATAATATCTAAACTCTTGGAATATCTTGTGCTAGATAAGTCTGGCAAAAAGGTCGTTGTTCAAAATATAAGCAATATTTCTACACCACTATTATTTTCTGTTCAAGTCCTACTTATATCCTGTGTGAGTGGGCCGTTGTAGAATTTGGTTCTCTTCAACCCTGGGCTTCCTTCCTTCCTTTTTAGGGATTCTTGTTTCTGCTTCTGGGTATTTGATTGGGGTCTTGCTTCTTTGGATTTTGCGTTGAGATAGTATCTGTAAATTAATGAAAGGTGGTGGAGTATTGGCCGTGAGGATTCACAAGGGGTGTTTTTAACAAGGTCGAGGAGGTCGTTTGGGTGCTCTGGATATAGACTTGACAGGAGGGAAGGGGGGGAGGTGCTTCAATTTCCTGCTGGGTTTTCTGGGGATTCGGTTGCGGCGTCTGGGAGAAATTCGGAGGGTGACTTGGGTTATAAGATTATTACCTTTGAGGGGATGGGTGGTAGGATTTTTGGAGTTTTTGGATGCGGCGGCAGAAGGGGGTGACGCCTGGGTTTTTGGTAATTAGTATGCTGGGGTATCGGAAGTCTAACCTGCAAATTCGACGGAAAATCTGACGTTCGCATTGGCTCATTTCTGCTAGGGCGTGGAGTGAGAGGGAGGCAATGGGGGCAAGGTATTCGATTATGCGGCGGATGAAGGTGTTAAAGTATGGTCTAGGGTGCGAGTATTGCAACCTTGAAAGCGTCTTTGAATACGACGGAGCAAGTCGGAGCGGTTGCGAGAGGGTTTCTCGGGGGTCTGGTAATAGAGAGCAGGTATAGGAAAATGCGATTGCAAGATATTTCACTTGATTTGAGAGGGGAATGGGCTGGTTATTAGCTTGACGAAGGCGGGATTGAGATTTAGGGCGATAAGTTTGTGGATATCAAATGCACGCTCTATGCCTAGAAAGACAGCGAGTATGCACCGATTCAGGTTGGCATTTTTGGTCGAGTCGGTGTGACATTCTAAGGTGAGTTTTGTGGTGGATCGGTGGGATCGGAAATTGTTCGGGGGGGGGGGGGGTGGTTAGATTCTAGAGTTTCTCTGAGGCGGGAGGCCATAATTCGTTCTAGGATGAGAAATTCGGGCTATAAGAAGTGGGATTTTTGGGGTCTTTGCCGGGTTTGTAGATCATGATTGTGGAGGGGTTTTTCCATGGCATGCGGAAGTGAGAATTTTTCAGGCAAGAGTTTATATGGTTGAAAGAGTGTCTGTGGCAAAATCGGGTAGATTTTTGAGTGGAAGATATTTTATTTGGTCCGGGCCGGGTGCGTTGGTGTTTTTTGGGGCTTTTATGAGGGCTCTAATCTCTTCGGGGCTAGTGGTGTCCACTAGAAAATCATTTTCGGGAAGTGGGTCGTTGGGGGATTTATTCGAAAATGAGCGATGGGCCGGGTGACTTCGTTGAAGAAGCGTTGGTTGAAGAATGGATCTTCGGGAACTTGGTGTATGTTCTGGAGGGTTTGGGTGAAACAGTTTGTTTTATCCTGGGGGATATTTAGGATGGTGTTGTTGGAGTTGAGGTGATGACTGGGGTTTGAGTTTTGGCCGGTGATGGATTGGAATTTTACCAGAAACTTTTGTCTTCGCGATAATCTAGAGATTGGCAGGTATTGGTCCATTGGGTTAAAGTGGTTAGACGGAAGGCGTTTATATCACGGCGGATTTGGGAATGGAGACGGTTAAATTCGTTTTGAAGATGGGGAGACGAGTTCGGGAATAATCGTGATAGGCTTGCCGTTTTTGACGCATAAGGTCTAGAATACGGGGGAGAGGAGTTCTATGTTTGCGATGCGTGGATTATAAGGGCGGTGAGTTCTGTAATTTGGTCATCGATGGTGGCTGGGATATCTGATGGAACTGTGAGGGGAAGATTCGGCAGATACATTCTTGAAAATTGTTCCAGTCGGCATTGGGATAGTCAAACGATTGTAACAAAATCTGGTGGAGGCTAGGGGGGCAGGGAAATATAGATTTGGGAGACGGGTATTATTTCCTTGCAACTGGGTATTTAAAATATTTAATTTTTCAAAATATCAGCCAAATAAGTCAGTTTCATTATGAACAGTTCGTCAACAAGATTCTCGATTTTTTTCTTTCAAAACCACATATATTTCCAGCCTACATTTTCCACATGATAACAACCGAGATTCGTAATAAAACAATAGTTCTGAACCGTCATCGCCCATAATATCGTACATTGAAGAAAATAGTCTTGCCCTTAAAGGCCTTATTTTTATATAATTTACAACAGAAGTTACAATGAATAATGCCAAATTAAGTCTTAGAGACTTAGACTTTCCTTTCCTTTGAAGCGAGTGATTCCCCGTATATCATACAATGGTGCCAAATGGAATTTCGCTTTTTTCCATCATATTTTTCTGCTATCGCCGGTCCCCCATCAGTACAAACATCAACACAGTTATTCCACCCCAGATCAGAGTCTACAATACAATTATCAGTCATCTGAAATAGATCCGCACCTGTAATCCTTTTCTGAATTGTAAGTCCTCGCTTATAGCTGCATTATCGCAGTAACGAACGTAGGTTATCAACTGTGCATCTTTGCATCCGTTGTCTCGTTTAGCTGAATAGCAAATAATTTGTTTGTAAGTTTCAAAAGAAGCTGCTCCTGCAGACCCTCTGATATATCATCAATGCGCCTGCTACCACTAACAGTATTATTTGATGCTGGTAATTTCTAAATCTCTTCAGCATAACTATCTCCAAGCATTGTTGCGACCATATCAACGACAGCAACCGTCTTGCTTAGAAGGCGTGTATTACAACATATATAATAAGTGGACGCGACTGCCTCCCTGGACTTTCCCATACTGGAAACTGTTCATATCATCTTTATTCAACAGTAGAGTTATTTTCCTCAAAACGGTTGTTCAAGTGCTATCCTAAAACCTTGCCTCGTAACGAACAGACTTACCCTTAATTTCCTTTTAATATGCAACCAGGCATACTTCATTCTCTACTATATACGTCGCGCGGTCTAACTAGTACCGATCGCTGTTGCTACCGAGGTAAAATTTTCTTAAGTCCCTGGAAATTATATTTTGTAGGGCATAAAAAATCGATTTTTTTATTTTCGCGGAAAAAGATTCTTTGACGCAAACAAATAACAACCGTTAGAATAAAAAAAATATTTTTCTAAAAAAGAGGGGGGACGGGGCCGGTGCGCTTACATAAATCCACGAGTGTAATATTTCTTTGCATATTCATATGCTCCATTACGCACTGAGCGATTCAGTGAAAACCCCAGCTTCCTATCTTTTTTCGTTTATTAATTAAAGGAGTTTGAAGTTTCAAACTTCCAAGCTTCGTAGAGGGCGCCACAGGAAAATTACGGAGTTCTTCAAAAAACATATCGATAGCCCTTGCGAGGTCTATCGACATATGAAATTTAAAAAAATTCCTTGGAGCAGTTTTTGAGAAATAATTTTTTGAAAATTTCCAAAATTTTGAAAATTCGTAATTTAGGCCCCTTATAATTTTTCAAAAAACTTTTTATATCACCTCATTTTAACCTTCATATACTATTCAGAAAATAAAAATCATTTGAATCGATTCATCCGTTTTCGAGTAATTGGGCGTTAAACTCAAAATCTTCAAAAAATCATAGCGCCCTTCAGTTTAAAGCTAGCTAGTTCGGCAAAAAACTAACAGATTTGTTTTATGACCCTCTATCGTTATCCGCGATAAAAGTTTCAAAATTGTAATCACGAAAAAAGTGATACCAAAAAAACATGCGTAACTTCCGCTTCCGGTTTCGGATTTTTTGAAAAGCTTATTTTTTCGATGAATTTTCGATACACCCCCGCATTCCAAAGCGCATCAAAATCGGAGCAATACTTTCGGCTGTAGAAGCGTCACATACGTACGTACATACGTACATACGTACCCACCCACAGACAGACATTTTTTAAAAACCACTTTTTTGGGTTCCTAGAGACCCAAAACGGATATATCCGTTAAAATCTCGATTTCGAAAATTTTCATGATTTCAATACTTACCCTATACCTATAAGGTATGGGAAAGTAAAAAGGGGGCCGCGAAACCCAAAAGTGTGAGAAATGCTGGTCTATTTGGATGTAGGGGTGCGAGCTATGGGGATGCTCCAGCTATTCCAGTATAGACATTTCACAAAGGTTCCAGACCTAGATATTAAGAACCCTTACCTCTCCTTGATATGTGTCGAAATTGTATTCAGTAAGAAAAAACTTTTGTAAAAATCAACCAAATTTCATTTTTTCGATGATTAAACATTTTTATGTAAATCCAGCGTTAATTGGGCTCATCAGTAAACATCTTTTCTCCCATTTAACTAAAGTTGTATCTGCTACCATTTGCGAAATTCAAATGATGTCCTACCACTCAACTTGGAACATCATGTAACAAGTGTATTCTTGTATGCGTAGTTAAAGCTAATGAAGTACAAAATATCTTCTTTAATATGTTACAACTGCCTAAAAATAAAATAAATACTCTACAAGATATCTAATAATTCCTTCTAAACTAATGCATATGCACCATAACGCAAACCTTCCGTTCTTAAAAGAATCATATTCAGCTAGATTTTTGTGCAAGTTAAACAAATTCGTTTATGAGAATAAGCTTCTGAATAATTTCTATTTGAAACAAAAGAATTAACACGTGCAAGATAAAAAAATTCTTAGGACATTACGTTTATCTACATCTGAGGAAGCGATATCAATTATAACCGTGAGATATGCAAATTAAACAACAGTGAAGTGTCAAACCTCAAAAGTTAAGGTTTTTATTTTTTTCGTGGACCTCACGTAAACCACATTGTTGAACACAAAAATTCAAAAATCATTTAAATTGTAGAAAAATATAGCGTGGCGACCTTAACTAAAGTGCTTTAAATTATCTAAAACAAGCATTTTCTATTGTCACCGCAACTATGTTAATATTCGATCTGCTGTTCTCATTTAGCAGAGAACATAACCAAGTGAAAAATGTTCAGAAAATTGATAAGAACTTATGATAAACAATTGGCAAATTAATGATAAAATCAACATACATGTAT
This sequence comes from Limonius californicus, assembly GCA_014611495.1. Taxonomy (NCBI): domain Eukaryota; kingdom Metazoa; phylum Arthropoda; class Insecta; order Coleoptera; family Elateridae; genus Limonius; species Limonius californicus. The sequence goes on from JABXWE010027706.1 coordinate 8,551, forward strand.
GATATACTTTGGCTTTTAGTGAAATATTTTCACGTTATTGCAAAGTACCCGTTCCAAGGAATAGAATGGATACAACCCAAGTGTAAGGATTTATCTAATCTTCTTAAAATCAGAACAAGGCCAAGACACTGTAACCAATTTTAGTTGTTTAGCATAACTAGTAGCAGTTGGTTAAGGCATGATCAATTACCCTTGATTTTTGTAAGATAAAGAAACGAAAATCAATCAAAAGCTGCACTAGATTTTGAATTCCCAAACCGATTTACGATCCCCTTAACAAATAATAAACATGATGACGATTCTAAAAAATCGAAACGTTATGTAAAGTAATATTACAAAAGGCAAAATAAATACTTTTTGTTTTCGATAATAACTCAAAAATTAACTTAGCTAAGCCTGCTAAGCCAAGCTGATTACAGTTAAAATTCCCAACTTTGTCTGAATATAAGCGATTTCCGTATCTATTGCGGTTTTTAAGATTTCAGTGGTGAGCTTCAAAACTGAATAACTCTGTAAATCCGATGATGCCATGAACTGTTGCTATACGTTCATTTTTTAGCAGATAGTAGATAGTCCGATTTATACGGCAATTAAAGAACGGTATTGAAAGTACGGAATTAGAAAGGATATAAACTTTGAACAAGCCAAAACCGTTGTTTGACCAATGCAAGAAAAATTGAGTTTTAAGATTAAGCGAATTTTATTGCGAAAAATCTTGATTTAAGATGGGCTTAAAATAACGGTAGAATACTATGAAGAATGAAAATTTAACAAAAAAATGTATGTTGGATGTTGGGCGGGGTTATTATTTAGAATCAGAATAGATGTATTAGTAAACATTAAAAAAACATTTCTCTAAAATTATTCTTTAAAATGATTCTCGAAGCTTTTATCTTGTACTCAGCTCCTTCTTCTTCTTCTTCTGTGTATAGGCCAATGGCCTGTTAACTACCTACAATAGAGTAGGTTCTGTAAGCCCTCTTAGCACGTATGCCGGGCAGGAGGATAAGCTAACCCGTCGAACAGAGAAGAGAAGTTCCACTACATGGTTTACGATTGTCAAAGATGTTCGTATGAAAACCGGGACCGACGGTTTTACGTACCCTCTGAAACACGACATTGATCCACAGTACTGGTCAGCAGGTATCTACTGACCAGTACTGCCCGGTTTGTGGTGGACTACGAATACCGTTTGACCGGCGTCCGCAGTGCTCCGCTGTGCGACCGATATTGTATTCAGCCCGTTACTGAAATATTTTGGCTTAGAATATAATAGAAATGCGCATATTATATGTATGAGGACCAAGCTAAATTCATTGATTTGACAAGACATTCAATAAAACATGCAGTATCATTTAAAACAACTCTTTATTTGTCCTCTCCCGGTTGGGGATAGAACTCCCACAAAAGCTAATAAAACTAACAAAAGTCACTAGAAAATAAGTACTATGACCAGTAAAAATACAAAATGAGATATCCCAGATATAACAGTTTGAAACATACAAAGGAGTGAGATTCAGAAATTGAAACGACGGGATCAATATCCACGCAGATACTAGCATATACCGACGATATTGACATTATAAGTCTAACCGGCAGAACAGCTAATGAAGTTTTCGTCCACCTAGAAAGAGTGGCAAATAACATGGGGCTAGAGGTTAATGAGGGGAAAACAAAATACATGGTAGTAGCGGACACGGAAGAAGGAAGAAATAGAATGAGGCAGAATGTGACAATAGGGGAACACAATATACATAGAAGTAGTGAGAGACTTCATATACTTAAAATGCCACAATCTTACAAGAAAATCTAAAAGCACCATATATACAACGTTAATACCACTGGCATTAACCTAAGCTTCAGAAACGTGGACACTATCCAAATCAGAAGAAGCACTCCTAGGAGTATTCGAAAGACAGGTCTTATGAACTATATATAGCTCCGGAATAGAAAATGAAATATGGCGGAGGAGATTCAACCACGAACTATATGACTACGTAGACATAATTAAGATAATTAAAATTGGGAGACTTAGGCGGGCAAGTCACGTTGTTTGAAGAGACGACGCAAATCTGACTAAACGCACTTTAGTAACAAAACTGGAAGGCAAAAGAACCGCTGGAACACCCAGACCCAGATGGCTATATGCAGTAGAAATGGACCTGAAGAGCACGGGAATACGAAACTGGAAAGTCGTAGCCCAAGATAGAGGCAGATGGAAACAATTACTTCAAGAGGCCAAGCCCAGAATGGGCTGTAGGGCCAATGGTAATGATGAAATAAAAAATTTTAAGAAGTCACACATTCCAGGAAGACTTGCGCATAAGTATTATAGACCTTAATCTTAAGAAAATAGATTTCCAGAGGCTTCAGATAAAAATAGAGAATTTGAAGTAAAATATAGTCCATTGCAAGCGGCACTGATGCCAAAATAGAATCAAAATATCCAGAAACTTAAAGCTAAACACTGAACGATCCTAGCACCTACATTAGTATTCTCAAAAACGCCCGTTTGTAGAAGCGTTTCCCCAATTTTTTCAATAGAAACACGCTGTTCGCATAAAACACATTTACTTCAAGCTATATAGATACAGCCAAAATTACCGTCTTTGAGTTAATTTTTACTTTTCCAAGTTTATGAAAGTTGGGTATTGAAAATGCAGGGACCTCGGTGGAGCAGTGCGAATACGCGCTACCACTCGAGGTCACAGTGAAATGCGACCGATCGGCCGCGTGTTCAAACCCCGGCTGAGGCGACCGTATTTCACTTAGTTAAGTTTAGGGTGCATGTTGCATGAATGCCCGCACCCCGCTGAAGTAATGCGAAAGCGGTTCCGGGGTATGGTAGTATGAATGAATGAAAGGAAAAATTAAAATGTGAAAAAATCAATTTTAAGGTAATTGTCAAAAACTGATTTAGAACATTTCTGTCCTTGAGAATGTACGCATGTGATTGCAGATGCAAAATCTAACAGCTTTTTTACAGTTCATCAATATTTAAAGTATCTAGAAAAGATCAGGAATCATAAGCAGAAATGTCTTCTGGTAACATATTTTGTATGCAAAAGCAAATGAGCAATTTTTGAGTGGAAAATTCTAAGGAATAGTAACATCAATCCAATGATTTTTTCGGACCTTTTCAACTACATATATATATTTTATAAAGTTAGACTATAACGCCCCTACACTAAAATGTATAACTAATTGACAAATTTTTTACAACCTTTTAAGCACTCTTTTAAGCAGACTTATAGTGCGTATACTAGTGGCGGTTTTCGAATAAGTAGGCACGTATGCGCCCCCTCCACGATTAAAATATTAAAATTAATCTTTTCTTTTCTGTATTTAAATAGTAATTTAAATAAACTAACTCTGCAAAAGTCTGTTTTCTATAGCTAACGTTTAACGTTGCAATTCACCTTGCGCGATTAAATCGGCATCTATTAGGCCCCCACGATTCTCTGTATAATGCAAACATTCACCTGACCGTACGTATATTATGATTATTGATTAATACGTTCGTTTAGTGGGTAGAACAGATTCGCCCACGCTCGAGAATTTCAATACCAAAGTGTCGTTTTGTGACTTGTAAACAATGAATAGTGTTAATAACATTTTAAAGATTGACTTTTCAAGAGTTTCGATTGAAGAAAAACTTCAAATGAAAACATTAGAAAGGCCCATGCCGAATTTAAATTTAACACAAAAAATGGAGAGAAAAGCACAGAACAGGTGTTACACCTATCGTTTTTCTACCTAAATATCCTATATTAACGAATAAAAGTGGACACTGTATTTTTAGCATCGGATATTACAAGCAAAGTGTTTTTTCATTGCAGTTCATTTTTCAAGTAATATTTTTTTATACTGTTTTAGAAAAGCCTTAATTAACCTATGTAATTTGGGTTGCATACCCCTGTAGATATAGCAGTTCGCTTTACTTGCAGCGCTTGTGTGAAGTGAATTAATTTTGAAATAATTGAAAAATTACATTTACAATAGATGGTTTTTGTCAATTATTGCAAAAGTATTTTCCTTTTTTAAAAATTCCCTCAGTCAGCCCACAGCTTCTTGATAATACGCCTTGATTGAGGTATCACTTGTCTCTTCAACTAAAAAATTGTGAACACAAAAACGATTTTCGTTATAGCATTGAGTTACCCTATAAGCGGCCAAAGCGTCGGAACAGCCTAAGTAATTTAAATTTTACTTTATCATGTGCGAAATAACGGTAACAAATAAAAAATTGTACCGTATGCAAATTAGTAGAAAATAATACAATAATTGTATTTTATTTAATTTATTTCCGCTTTTTGTTGGTTACTTCTCATTCTTACATTTTTTCTATTCGACATGTTCGACATGATAGACTGTTTGTTCGTAGTGACCTGTCGGTGTTTTGGACAAGTTCGTCGTTTTGGTCTCCGAATGCTGTCGGCGTTTTGACCGTAGTCGGCGGTTTGGTCCCTGAATGCTGTCGGCGTTTTTGACATGGTCGGCGTTTTGGTCTCCGAATGCTGTCGGCGTTTTGGACATGGTCGGCGGTTTGGTCTAGGACAATTCGCCGAATGACCAAAACGCCGACCTGTTCGGTTTCGACGCCACGTTACCGAATGACGAGGCGTCGCTTTACACTAGTCGGCGTTTTGGACACGTTCGGCGTTTTGGACACTAGTTACTTGTCGGCGGTTTGGTCACGATCGGCGGTTTGGTCACTGTATGCTGTCGGCGTTTTGGACGGATTCGGCGTTTTGGTTGCTGTCGGCGTTTTGGGAATTCGGCGGATTGTCCGGGTCCCACTAAAAATTGTTCTAGTGTTCACGGACGCTAAACACTAGAATAATTTTTAGTACGCCTAAACTCAATTCATGATCAAATCCAATTCACAATGGAAGTAGAGGAAAATGGCAGTATTCCATTCTTAGACCTACATGTTACACGGAAACCGGATGGCAGCTTGGGGTACGCAGTTTACAGAAAGAAAACATACAGACAGGTATTTAAATGCAAATTCGCATCATCACCTGATGCAGAAAGCAACTGTGCTAAAAACTCTAACAACCAGAGCACTTCGAATCTCAGATACAGAACACCTACAACAAGAGAAAACTCATCTCTTGAAATCGTTACAACAAAATGGTTATACAGCCACAGAACTACAGAGAGCAATCCGCAATGCGGAACAGCCCAAGGGTAAGGAGGAAGTGGCACCTCCGGAAGGCTTAGCTTTTCTACCTTACGGTAAAGGCGCTACTGATAAGATTGGGCATGTTCTTAGAAGGTACAGCATAAAGACAGTCTTTAGGACTAATGAAACTTTGGGAAACGGTTTCAGTTCCGTAAAGGATCATATATCAAATATAAAATCAGCCGGGATCTACAATATCCCTTGCTCCTGTGGCTCAAACTACATCGGACAAACTGGTCATTCCATTGAGTTAAGATTGCGAGAGCACAAAGGTGATTGCAAACATAAACGCATCACAAAATCTGCGGTGGCTGAACATACTGGTTTAACTGGACATAAGATGGACTTTGACAATGCTCGGGTACTCGCCAGAGTGCCTCATTACTTCCCTCGTATCATACGTGAAGCAATTGAAATTGAAAAACAACCTAACAACATAAACAGGAAGGATGGTTTTAGACTCAGTAAAGCTTGGAGTCCAGTAGTTTATCCTCTAAGGACTCCTACGCATCATCGATCACACAATCACGCTCCACCGGATCCGTCCTTGCCCAACGGTGACAGCCAACCAGAATTCCGTCGTTCTGCCCGACTGGCTCAAAGAGGTTTAAATACCTCCGCTTCCCGGATTTGAGTTCAGTGTTATATTCACTCTGAAGATGCAAGCTGCAATGTCTTGCAAAACGTTAGTTTGTATGGGTTCACAAACAGCTAACAGGCATAAGCCGATTAAGTATTATTGTCCTGGCAAACAAAATACATCAAGATTAAATCCTTGTCCGCCCCAAGGTTTGATTAATTTAAGCACACGGCCCTGTTTAGGCAGACAGGGCCTACGAACAAATATGGCTCAAACTTCTAGAGCAAATGCTTGTAAACGCAGACAAGCTACAGGTCGGGTCTTACCTGATAATGCTGGGTGTAGTACCCAAATGACGACGCGGTCTAAGCCGAAAGTAAATTGTAATATTGACAATACAGCAGTAAGTCTCTTACTCCGTGAGTTTTCTAAAATTTTTAAAAGCTATTTTTCGGAAGCGATTCAAAGGATTTTTAATAAATTTTTTGAAGTCACACAAATCTAAAATCTAAAACCAAAAATGTATTAAAATTTTAGGAAAACTGTAAACATTCGAGGAAAATACAACAGCAGAAAGGCTTTTTGTAGCACTTGTTACAATGCAATAACCAATATGGAGTTGAAAACAACAGCAATAATTTAATTAAATTGAATTATTTTTATGAACCACCTATCTTTTTCGATTAATATTCCTAAAATGTTTGTGTTTGTAAATTTTAACTATACGCGTGTTCATTGAACCACCGCATCTGGCTTATTTTCTGTGTGTTTAGCGTGTATGTTTTCGCATAAAACGTATTCACGTCCTCTGCAGCTACGTTCGGTAACACTTTTTTATAGTTATTGTAATTAATATAACATAAGGTATTCTGATAGTATTTAAATATAAAAAAAAATAATTTTATTAATTGAATTTAAAGGCGTATTTAAATCTGTTCGTAGATACTGTACAGTTATTTAATTGTAGTCATGGCTTAAAACTCCAGTAGAAATATACAGAGACTTTCAGAGTATGGTAGCCGATGTGTTTCGTTCATTTTTGTCAGTTATTTTTAAATTTAAACAGCAAACACAACGAATGAGACAACCTGCGCTTGCGAATACTCTTGGCTGATTCGATGAGCGTCAATCCTAATGAATAAGAATATGAGGGTGATCGTTTGACACTTAAAAGCAACACATTACAGCGATGCCAATAAAGATACGCAGTGGGTTCGGTTTGCTCCCTATAATTGAATCTCATGAATTATTACCAATAATATCAACATTCGCGAGTCCAAAAAGACATCCTAATTCTACTTGAGCTATTTTAAGCCATGACCAGCATAATTTAAAATAATTTATATTTTCGCTGCATAGATCGCGAGCATGTGCTATCCAATCGGCCGCTGTTAAACAGATTTAAATAATAAATTAGTTATTGCTAATAAAATAAACATTGATATCCATGTGGCGAGCATTAATGTAAACCGAGTCTGCCGGTCCGTCTATCTATCGTTCAACCACCTACAATAAAACTGTATTTCCAGATTCGCAAGATCCCTCTAGATTTATTTTCGTGCCAGCCATTAATATTCCATATTACTTTATTGGTCAGCCTAGGCAATCATTGGAGAGCCTTATTCTTAGATTTCGCGGAAATGTACTTAACCATTCAAAAATATGAGAAGTAAACAAGATTACTGTCCGGGAATTAATCGTTAAAATTGCTGAGAGATTCTAAGGAATTAGGGAATTTGTTTTTCAAAACTGCAAAAGAAAAAAATTTTTTATGGCGTCCCATACATCCGTAACCGTAGAAGGCTATAGGGAATCTATAAATGACTATTGAAACAAAAGTGAGAATAATTTTTAAATAACTACTATTTACCTGTACAAAAGCGACCTATGCAATTATTTAGCTTAATGTATGCTTAACCATAACCTCAAACCGTTTGTATACTACGCTCTCAATGCTGAGCTCCAGCATTTATCCACGAGTTGGTTAGCTATTTTTTTCCAGTTGTTTTTACTCCGACTCACTTATTCATAGTGAATGTCAAACAATACTAAAACGAGAGATAAAACCGAAAATCAAACAGATTCTGTTATGCATCAAGCAAACTATTGTTTAAGCACGGATAAACATCGTATTAAAAGAAATTTGACGGTAATGTACAACTTTATACGAAGATAATGTTTTAATGAAATTTACAAGAAACAATTTTTTTATTTCTCCCATCCAAGTCATGCGAGACTAAATGTTCCTGCGGACGTTAGCACTGCCAGAAGAAGAATTATTTATACTTTTCATAATGCTGCAACAGCACAAAAACCGATTCTTATTAACAGTGATTATAATTTTTAGGAGAAAATTATTTCTGATATGAGAAAATAAATGTTTACACAAAAGTTCATTGTTCAAGGATCCAAAGATTTAGTAAAAAATAAGTACAGAAAACCCCAAATAGTAGACGCTTCTCTATCCATATTTAAGCTTGGGTTTTTATAGCATAACTTGATGTTTTACATATTGTAAATAGAATATAAAGGAAGTAGGAACTATCAAGAAATGCAAAAAGGCTATGAATAGAGAAGAATGGACTGCTGCGACAAACCAATCTGAGAGCTGAAAACTGAGGAGGAGGAGGAAATACGCGCTTAAATGACGAAATTATGTTTATATTCTAAACCAAGTTATGCTACCATCGCATCGGTTAAATATGAATATGAAGTTACCATTAAAAACCTCAGTTTTTTGAATAAATAATTGAAGTACCAAAGAAATTATAACTTTTCTTAAATGTATAGTTATCTGAGTGCATTTGTGTTGTTTACTGGTAGCTACCCAAAGTTCTGTGTCTTGCCCATTTGCTCGCCACCGTTTGCTCACAAGTCTCTTTGCTTGTGAAGTTCGGCCGCTTTTATTGAACGCACCCTGCGTACGCGACGTTTATTTATTTTTCTGCAAACACAGCATTAACCCGAGTCTTCATACTGTTAAGTGCGGGGAAAAGACAGAAGTCAGGCACCAGCTCTCGAACTGAGTGTTACGCAGATTTACAATTACCCCGGGCGTTCGAATCAATTTAATTTACCAATACGTAAAAACTTTCGTTTTCTGCAGTACCACTTACGGTACGTCCGAAAATTCGGTTTCCCAAAAATTCCGAAATATCGCTTAAAGTACCGATTTGGGAAATTTCGTCATATGACGCAATATTGAAAAATCTGCCAAAAACAAGTGGTTTCGAGAGAAGCTAACTGTAAAAACTCCATCACTAGGAACTAACTCAAGATTTGCACCCCCCTGAAGGGCCAATTTCCATCGAAGAAGGTAAATTTTCAAAACCTTTGTTAGCCACGCTTCAGCTGTTCCATTTAGTCTACCGAGGGGAGCCCCCCTGAAGCCCACGCCGTTCATTGTGAAATCTTCAGCAATTAGTTTTTATTTCATATGTTTTGTTCGACGATTTTTTAGCGATATAAGAAAATACTGCGTGACAAGGCCTTTCTGCAGTATCTTTTTTTCAGGTATTATTAACTTAGATTTAATTGTTTTGGGGTTCACCTTTTGCGTAAACCCTTGTTTAATATTAGGATTGTTCGTTTTAAACTGGTTTTTTGTAAATAATGTTTATCTTTGTTCGTTACCAAATTATAATCATTTAACCATATTCCGTGTAATTTAATTAAATGCCTAGTTAAACTCAACTCTTATTTTATTTTGTTCTGAGAGTGATTGTTGCGCCCCTTTGTTTACGGGGCTAGTAAATTCACATTTTTTATTAGTAACAATTGCGTGAAAAGGTAAGTTCCATCACGCACAACCTTTGGGTTGGCCGTTCAAAGTAACTTGGAGCTTGAGCAGTGCAGGATCTAGTATAATCCCATTGACGCTCTCACTTATTACGACTTTATCCCGAATTTGATCAGATTTAAGCGCGGTGTATTTTACAAAAGGAGCTACGCTAGAGCATGCCGTCGTTTATGTGTCACAATATCGTGCCCATCACATGCCCACAACTATTTGCTCGCCAAGCCCATTGCTCGCCGGACAGATGCTTGACAAACAATATATTCGTAAAATAAAATATGCTGGTATAATGTATCATTCATTCATTGACAGCCTTTCTGTCCCACTGCTGGGCATCGGCCTCTTCTCTGCCACGTGTTCCTCCTCAGCGCTAAGGTAAAAACACGGGGGACTTACAGTTTAACGTCGAATCCGACCGTAGCATTAAGATCCCACGATTGCAAGCTGGATTGGGAAATTGTGTGTGGTGGGTTGCAGACAAGATTTTTATAAATTTGCATAGTTATGCTTAGGTTTCGAACCCAAACCAGAACCGACGATTTACTAAGAAAGCGAGCGCTCTGCCAACTGAGCTACCACCGCACACTTTTTATAATATATACTTATGTATATTTTAAAAATCTTAGATTCCTCTAAAGAATATTAATAGTCAAAGCAGGATTCTTGTATTTGAATTCGTATAGGGTATATTTACATATTTTTCGTTCCTAATAAAATTAACTGGTTGTATATATTTTTAAACTATGTATTTTTAATTAATAACTTTTCAAAACATTGTTGAAATTACTTCACTGATAAAGTACCAGCATTTTAAGTTTCCATAAATATTAATAAGCAGTTATCCACTTAAACAACTTCCATAAACGAATATTTCCGTAAAATATCAAAATCTATGTATAAACAGCAATACCCGACCTGCAACTTTGGCATCTGAAAATCAAAATAATGGTTTTTAATTATAAATCAAAACATGTGCTAACTTATTTTACAAATGAAGGTGCGTACAAAGTAGGTTTTTTGCGATGGTGCAGTTGTACTTAGTACTGCGAAAAAATTGACTGTAGAGCAAACGGATGACGAGCATAATTCCCAGCGAGCAATCGGCAATGGGGCAACTGGTGGCGAGCAAAGAGCGGCGAGCAAACGACATAGAGCCAGTAAGTGTGCTAACCACTGTCCCTTGGATGATTACTACAGTTCATCATCATCATCATCGGTGCCACGAATTAGGCTGTTCGTCTGTTCCGGTCCATCTCTTCCTCGGTTTCCCTAGACTTCTACATCCTTGGGGTTTATAACTGTATGCTTGCAGAGGTATCCGGTTCTCTCCCATTCTCTCTAGATGCTGAATCCATTTTTCTTTGTTTTCTTCTATTTTATTCTTTATGTTATATATATATATATAAACCCGGAAGGAGAGTATTTGGTCGTAGAAATTATGAAGTTTAAGATGTTGGTTGTTGGGGTAATCGACCGAGGGCAAAAAATTAAACCACTCTTTGCTATTGAGCTAAACTTTCGGAAAACTTTATTTCCATCCTCAGAGCCAAAAAGCTGGGAGGTTCATAAAATGAACTTGAACAAATATGACAGAACTACTTGAACAGGACTAGCATCATTGTTAACAATTAGTGTACACCATAACAATTGAGTTTAGAATACAAAATTAATAAATTAATACAATCAACATTATTAGAAAGAAAATACGCAGCAACGCAATTTCTGTGATACAAAACACGTGCAAATGCCAGGCAGTGCCCAAATTCCTTCTAAATAACAAAACTTCTTCGAAACTTCCTTTGCATGAAATACAAATTATGTAATTATAATAATAATACCGTAGTGATACATAAATTAAAGTTGTTACACACATATTTACAAGAAAGTAAATACAAAAATAATAACAAATTTTATATTCCAGGGCTCCTAAACTGCCCAGAACAATCCAAAACATTGCCTACTTCGCACATAGACATCTATATTCTCATTCCCTAAGGAATATGCACCAACACATCACTTTTGTTCACTAACAAACCACATCGTAGTATCCTCCGATGATCGTACAAGACCTTTTACTCTAATCAGGTATACATTTGTCATAAATAATCATTGTAACATCCCAAATAACATTCATTGCATGATAATCAAACTAATTCTTTTCAAATTCAGGTAAAATCTGGATTCCAACCATCAAAATAGTATCCTTTTACATATAAGTTAGGCATTACGAAGCCAAAATCACATCATACAAGTGTAACGAAGTAAAATTATCATAGTATAAGTAAGTATAGTTTAGAATAATAATATAAATATAGGGTAAATAACATGGCATTTTATACATATTTAGCTCTTCTCTTATTGTGATATATAGTGAGATATAGTGATAATGCCGCTAATTATATCAACAGTATATTAACGAACTACAAAGACCGTGTAGCAATGCCCTACAAACTGGAAGCAAGTGTGCTAACCACTGTACCACGGACGATTCCTACAGTTCAAACACTGTAATTTCTTTGATACAATGTAGTAATTGTGCTGGAAGTCATATCACCAGTACCTTAACGAAATATAAAGCCCGCGTCCTACACTATGAACGAGAATTTAAAAAAATGGAAGCTAGGATAAAATAATTCCTTACCGGGAATACTATTAAAGTAGTGATTCCAGAAAAGATGACCAGGTGTGGAAGAGAAAATCGTCGAATTTCAATTAGAGAAATTTCAGAAATTGTTGGTGCGAGTGTAGGATCTATCTGTTCATAATCTGGGTTATAGCAAAGTTTGTTCGCAATGGATTCCTCGTCTCTTGTCTAAGGAACAAAAATGCTAGCGAATGGGCTTATCTCTGCAACACCTCACACACTATACGCAAAATGGTGATGACTTTCTTCTGTCAATAGTTGCTGGTGACGAAGCTTGGTGCCATTACTAGGAGCCATCCAGTATGTTATCGTCGTTGCAGTGGAAACATTCAAGTTCACCACCACCGAAGAAGTTTAAAGCACAACCTTCTGCAGGCAAGGTGATGTTAAAATTTTTTTCGACCATGAAGGACCCTTGTTGATGGAGTTTAAGGAACCTGGAGTAAATGTCAGTGTAAATCTGTACAATGACACTTTGAACAAGCTTCATCAAGCAATAAGACGGAAACGTCCAGGAAAAGTTACGCGTGAGATCATTTTGCTGCACGACAATGCTAGGCCTCATGTTGCTAATGTGGTAAAAGAAAATCTTCAACGAAAGAAATGAAGGGTTTTAGAGCATCCGCCCTATAGCCGGGATCTATCGCCTTGCGATTTCCATATTTTTGGACCGCTGAAGAAGGCGTTAAAAGGTCGGCATATTGAATCTGACGCAGAAGTACAGATAGCTGTGGAAGACTTCTTCAATCAGCAGCCACAAGAATTCTATGAGCAGGGTATACGTCGGTTAGTAAAACAATGGGATAGCTACTTTAACTGTGACGGTAATTATTTGTCATTAAACTGTTAAATTAATTTTTTATGACGCAGAGATGGGTTTCAGTTGAACACACCTCGTATAACTTATCGTCTTAAACGGCGCCTACCTTGATCAGGCGCCCCTCTTGATCAGACGCCTTTGTGCGGGGCACAGCCCGCCCATCCGAACGAGGCGGCCTTGGTGATTAAACAAATTATATTCCCTATTTTGAAAGGTAGTTGAAGTACTTAAATAATGTGTTTTATTTGTTATTTAATAAATGTTTATAGCTTAAACGTTGTCTTTCCCTTCAATTCTTGTAACCAGTTATATTTACTCAATACCTTAATTATTAAGTGTGTGCTTTCATTTTGTACATTAAAGATAAACCTTCCCAAGAAAAATTCATATTCCTCTTAAAAACCTTACAAACCTAAAGTGCAGTTTATTAACCTTCGGGCGCGTCTGAAAAGTAGAGTTTCACCACTCAACATTATTTTATTATAAAAGCCCGCAAAACCAGGCCATGGATGTTGATCTAAACGCAAAAGCCGCATTAAACACAAAGAAAGTCGTTTACATTTATTTATAAAGCAGAATCGCGGTTTGCGGTGAGGAGAGATCACTAAAAGATGCGCGTAAATATTTTAAGCGAATTTTGTGTAGATAAATATTAATGCTTATCGCGAGTTTTGTTTTCTTCTTCGGAGGTTGCGCAAACATCTTCGCCGATTGAAATACTGCCTTCAAACGTTTTGCGAAATATTTTTGACTTGGTGAAAAACGACGCTAACCCTGATTTAGAGGATCGTTATAAACAGATTAAAATTCGCGTGGGAAACCATTGTGCGATAATTTTATAGGAGTCTTGTTCTAATTTTTTGCACTTACAAAAACAAGGCTGGAAGTTGGAAATTTATTTTCAACACCGGAAAATGTATTCGAACGCATTTATGCTCTAAAAATTGGTTTACATTAACCGATTTCCTGCGAGCGACGTCTCGTCAAGCGTAGACATTAATGCGTCTCAAGTACAAAAAATAAACAGTTTATCTCCGAAGCTACCAAAATATTTTCTTAACAGCGTGTATCAGTTTTAGGCAGTTAGTCAACTTAATTTATTTGCCTGTATTATAACAAACAACGATTTCTACATCTACAAGTAGGAAACTATGATTAAAAGATTGATTAGGTTTATTTTTGGTAGCTCCTGAGGTCGCAAAACGGTCTGGACATTGTCTTCCTATATCCAATCACGGGTTCTGTGAAGGTTGTGCTTAATCTACGAAACTTGCATTTTCTAAAAATATTTATACTTTATGTTGCTTAAAGCAGCAGCGATTGCTTATAATCTTTTCCAGGTGAGATCAGACATCTCGAAGTTACCTGATTAAAAAGAATTAAACTTTCATTTTTAAATGTCTAGTTGAAGATAATGAAATTTTCAGTTGCACATAAACAAGGCCGTAATTATAATAAATTAATAAAGAATCGGTGTGGCGCGGCCGATTCGGCGCGAACGATTTGGCGCAGACCGTTTTGGCGCAGACCTGGTTTGGGGCAGGGGCGGTTAGGCGCAGGGACGGTTAGGCGCAGGGACGATTGAGCATAGGGACTGTTGCGCGGAGAGGGGTTTGGGGGCAAACATTGTAACGGTATTTTCGCCTAGGTTGTCCGCAACCCATTTCACACTGGTCCCAGGAGTGTTTATTTGGAGCATTTACCTACTACGCATGTTTGATTTAGTTAAACAGGATTTCCGGTGATTGATTCTCTGCGTCTGACAGAAAACGAAGGTGTCGTTGAATTGGTTTTTCCCGTTAAAGTGGTTGTCGCCTTGAGTTCATCTCAATTTTCTGCGAAAATCATAGTTTATAACGTGATCTTAGTAGATTGTTCGACTACGTTATTGACATTTATTGTCGCTTTATATCAACGTTTCGTTCCTTTTATGATTTTTGTCGTGTCAATCGTAGTTACCGATTGGTAAGTTTTTCCTTTGTCTTTTAAGTTATAGCTGTCCTAACTTTTCCTTGTATTCGAAATTAGACAACTTGGGGACGGCGAGATTCGTCCGAAGACTTGGTGCCTTCTATGGTGATATCTGCTGTTTGCGAGAAACTAATATTCGAATTCCATCCTGTCGTCGCAGCGAAAACACGTGCCGGACTCGAGGCTGTTTTAGGAATTTCCAGACCAGATTAACCAGGGAAGTGCAAATTAATTTTTTAATTCTGATCATTTCGGAGTCATTGTAAATACTCTTGTTTATTTGTATGAAATTATTTATACTATGGGATAGATAAGAACTATGTTGTAATTGTACAGAGTGTTACGAACTACTTTACAGTCATAATTCTTTGGAATGTTAGTTTGTACAAGTATTAGCGTACATAATCACGGGAATTTCACTTGATATACAGCGTAAGTCAACCGGAGCGGTAATATTGCGTTTTGTTCGGGGTTCACAGCGAATTTTGGATTCTCTTATCTACGCTGTAAATCTTGAAAGGCCTTTCCGGACTAGAGTGTAGGACGCGGTTTGAGGGCGCTTGTTTGGGTAGTGAAACGCAGTATTCTTACTTTTCCTCAAGTCAGTTATTTTGGGCTGTATTGAGTGATTGCGTACTTGTGTACCGATACAGGTTACGATTATAATTATATTTCATTGTTACAAATTTGGGTTTATATATACATACTACACATTTATTTTTGCTGATATTAAATATTGTTGCTGCAATTGGGTTTGTTATTTATTGTTTCCTACCTTTGTATTCTGGAGTACGAATTAAGTAAGTAATAAACTGTGGGTACGACTAACCAATCGACATCTGCGTTAATGGTAGTGTATTTTATTATTAGTCGTTGGCGCCCTTTTTCCAGGTAATTAACATAAAGTTAATTAAAATATATTTATTCGAGATAAGCAGAGAACCGCCCATCTTCGATTGAGGTTCCGGGAGGCTATCATTAACCAATTATTTACTTACTTAGTTGGAAATTATCATCAGGCGTCACAACATATAATAAAGTGGTTTATTCTACAAAAGGTTTTGTGATATTTACAATTATGCTAATTTATCCAATTTTATTAATAAAACCAATCGATCAACT
Organism: Limonius californicus; assembly: GCA_014611495.1. Taxonomy (NCBI): domain Eukaryota; kingdom Metazoa; phylum Arthropoda; class Insecta; order Coleoptera; family Elateridae; genus Limonius; species Limonius californicus. The sequence goes on from JABXWE010027706.1 coordinate 24,672, forward strand.
GATTTATTAAAAATTCTTCACCAAACGTTCAAAAATAAGCATTAAATATTTTTTATGCAACATTATTGTTGTATTTATGTTGATTAATAAGAAAATTACTATTTGCCTACCTCAAAATATACAGTAGGTATGTAAATGAAAGTACTGACACCTTCGTACATACTTTTATTTATTATATTTATATAAAATTTGGATGAGTGTACTTTGTTTCATATTTTGTCTAGTGTATTGGTTTGGTAGGTTCCCTTTCACCGCGAGTGAGTAAGTACAATTCTGTACTAAATGCTTGCATTTAGTTGTTTTCTATAGCAGAAATCACGTTATATTATTGAAATTTAGAAGTTACAAAAAACGCATTATTAGCAGTTTCTAAGCACAAAAAACACATTATTGGTATTTTAAGGTTATGCTTATACGTACATTAAATAAAAAGCACAATTTTAAATGTTAAAAATTGAATAAATGTCTAAACGTCTTTTATTTTAAAGTTGTAAAATTTTTGCAAAGTCTAGTTTGTAACTACAGAAATATGAAAAATTTGCATTATTTTAATAAACGTGGCTATTGAAGCCGTTACCTAATGAAATATTCGATATCAAGTGCAATTACTTGTCTTATTAATAGGATTTAGTAATAAAATTGGATAATTCAGCAATATTATTAACAATCCAAAACTTTTTATAAAATAAACTACTTTAAAATACGTTTGCGTCCATACACCCAACAGTTCCTGCGCCCAACCGTCCCTGTGCCAACCCGTCCCTGCGCCACACCGTACTTGCGCCCAACCTTCCCTGTATCAAACCGTCTCTGCGTCAAACCGTTCCTGCGTCCAACCGTTCCTGCCTCAAACGTCCCTACCCCAAACTGTCCCAATTCCAAACCGTCCTTGCGCCACACCATCCTTGTGTCCAAACGTCTCCGCACCCAACAGTTCCTGCGCTAAACCGTGCCTACGCCCAACTGTCCGTGTGTCAAACCGTCCCTGCGTCAAACCGTTCCTGCGTCCAACCGTTCCTGCCTCAAACGTCCCTATCCCAAACTGTCCCAATTCCAAACCGTCCCTGCGCCACACCATCCTTCTGTCCAAACGTGCCCGCACCCAACAGTTCCTGCGCTAAACCGTACCTGGGCTCAACCGCCCTACGTCAAGCTGTTCCTGCTCCATACGGTTTCTGCTTCCAACCGTCCCCGCCAAACCGATCCTACGTCCAACCGTACCTTCGCCGAACCGTCCCTGTGTCAAACCGTCCCTGCGCCAAACCG
>JABXWE010027707.1:0-27937 GCA_014611495.1 Limonius californicus
TTGTTTCTCTTTAACATAGTTTCGTTAATTTTGAATTATCTGTGATTTTATTTTTATAGTTATTTTTTCATTAAATGATACAACATGTGTATATTTATAATGAGTAAATAAAAGTTTTTTTTCTTGGCCCCGCATTTAATTTTGCACACAACCCCGCAAACCCTAAGACCGGCTCTGGACTCTAAAGTGTCAAAGTATAGAAACTATCAAAAGTATCGAGGTAATGACAGTATCAAAGCATAGAATATATCGAAAGTATAGTGGTAGCGAAAATATCAGAGTATAGAAAAAAGCAAAAGTCTAGTGGTACCGAAGTATCACAATATTGAAAGTATCAAAATATAATAAGTATCACGGTTATAAAGTATGAATAGTATCGAAGTATTAAAGTACGAACCTGTGCAATCTGTTTTGTATATTTCAGTTATTATATAACTTCGCCAATTCTTTTTATCATGTTTACATAAAACATACACTTACTTGACCAAAATCGTTTCTGCTATTTTTCGAAAGTGTCAAAGTATAATAAGTATCAAGGTTATAAAGTATGAATAGTATCGAAGTATTGAAGTACGAACCTGTGCAATCTGTTTTGTATATTTCAGTTAGTATATAACTTCCCCAATTCATTTTATTATATTTACATAAAACAAACACTTACTTGACCAAAATCGTTTTTGCCACTTTTCGTAAGTATCGGGGTATCCAAAGTATCAAAATTTAAAAAAACATCGAACGTATCGTAGTATCGAAATTATCAAAATATCGATGTATCGGAAGTACCAAAATATATAAAACATCAAACGTATCTTGGTATCGAAGTATCAAAGTATCAAAATATCGATAGTAACAAAGCATCAAGAGTATCAAAGTCTAAAATGTATAAAGGTTCTAAAATAGAAATAAGATCGAAGTATTAAAGTACAGACCTGTGCAGTATGTAGGTTTTGAACACTTCATTTGGTGTATAACTTCCACAAGTTTTTTTTATCATATTCACATACTATAGCATACACCTACTTGATCAAAAGTGTCAAAGTATCGAGATATCGACGGTATGAAAGTGAAGAAATCATCGAAAGTATCGTGCTGGAAAGTATCAAACTATAGAAAATATCAAAAGTGTCGTAGTATCGAAGAATCAACGTATCGAAAGTAACAAAGCATCGAAAGTATCAAAGTCTAAAATGTATAGAAGTTTTAAAGTATAAATAAGATCGAAGTATTAAAGTATGGACCTGTGCAGTATGTAGGTTTTGTATACTTCATTTAGCGTATAACTTGCACAAGTCTTTTTTATGATATTCACATACTATAGCATACACCTACTTGATCAAAAATATCGAGATATCGACGGTATCAAAGTATAGAAAATATCGAAGGTGCCGAGATATGAAAAGTATGAAAGTGTAGAAATCATCGAAAGCATCGTCGTGTCGAAAGTATCAAACTACAGATAATATCAAAAGTGCCGTGGTATCACAGTATCAAAGTATCGAAGGTATGGAAGTATCGAAGGTATCAAAGTATCGAAAGTATCAAAGTATCCAAGGTATCAAAGTATCGAAGATATCAAAGTAAAAAAGGTTTTGCCATATAAATAGTATCGAGGTATTACAGTACGTACCGATAAAGTATATACGTTTTATATATTTTCTAGTCAGAGTTACAGTTATATAAGGAAATATCAAGACGAAAATATGCACACGGTGTTGATTGAATAAGTTTTATTTTGTTTCTAACACATACGCCACTCTGTATACATTATGTTAACCATCAAAGAAAGATATTTCTAATTTCCAAGCTATGATGTGTTCATAACACCAAATATAATCCAACAAACTAGGAACCTGTAAGTAAATAAAACAGCCTGGAGGGGTGAAAAACTTATTAAAATTGAGTCGATCCTACGCTAAGTGTGGTATTAAAATTTACATGTATTTCCCTAAAGGGCCTAAAGGAATCGTCTCGCGGTGAAAGCTTTTGCTAGATATTACAAATTTTTATTATGCTGATCCGGAAATATATTTATTATAAAAAAACAACAAAGTCGTTCTTAGGCACCTTTAGTGTATTGTTTGATGATTTCAATGAAAACGACAAAAACAATTTCACTTTTGTTAAACAATAGCTTCCATACATTGGGTTTCATGACGTGCAGTCTACGATGATAACGTTTATGTAATATCTTAAATTATTCTGTAAATTTCTATTAATCTTTTTTCTGAATTTAAAACGAAAAATCGAATATCGGGAAGTTGCAACTTCAATTGTTTTAAATGTGTAAATATGAGGTTTGTTCACAGTACAATTACTAATTTGTGCAAATTAGGCTGAATGAAGAGTTAGCTGCTTATGAAGAGGTAAATATTCGTTTACCGCTATAGCAATTACAAGCCTTAACAAACACTCCGCCTACTAAATAGTACCAAGTGTTGCTAACTCGATGTATTGAGAGATTTTTCGAAATCAATATTCTCTTTACTAAAATCTACCAATCCACTAAATTGTTTTGTTTTTATACAACTATGCCTGTTGTGATATAAGAATGGAAAAAATAGTATTTCCGATACCCGGTAGATACTTTCAATACTGTTGGATACTGGTACCACCAGGCAATACCAACCCAAAATATCGATACCTTGCCCAGCCCAAGTTGGGACTATTATAAATTATGTAACCAATTTTTTAATACGTTACCAATTACCTACCACATGGTAATAAATATACCAATTTGTATTTCCCAATGTTATACCAACTTTAATTCATGGGGTTCTTTTAGTGCCTCATATTTTATTTACGTATGATCAGCCAGTTTGTCTCCAATTCTAGGCCACGCAAATACGTATTAGAACAACGCTAAGTCGGAACTGGAATACGGCCAAATAGGAATAACGGTTTTTTAACTTTTGGCAAATTTTCAATTTATTTATAAATAGTTCTACAACGAGGATTACTGAAGTTTTACGTCTTTACACTCAAATCGCAGTTAGAATTTTGATGCCAACATAACAGTAGCTTTACAGATAGACATCACAACTATTTCATCCTTGATGCTTATTCAAAAATATTCCCAAAAGACTTTATTTCAAAAAATAAATAAAATAAATATGGTAGGTACATCGCCAAACACCAAAGAAATCCTTAACGTTACTTGCTTACAGATCCAAGGATTACGTTATGTCATCAAAAAATACATAATATGGTATGTAAGTGAAGTATGTGAAGGCAGATTTGAATGTAAATTAAAATACTAGTACTGATCGTTGCTCGTTAAAGATAACGCGTGGGTTAACCATGGGTCAAATTAATCATAGAATCGTTCCGACACTTAGAGGACGTAATAACGCACTTGAATTACCAACTGCTTTGAAATCTTTCTTTTTAAAATAGGAATTATGCATTACGTCAATACATATAAAAATATGACAAATCACGAGTAACTTTCCATATAACCTTGTTTAGTTTACGTACTTCCCTTTGACCCTAAGAACATAGCACTCTCAAATCATTAACTTATTAGATTAAAATAGAAAAATCATTAATTGATCACTATTAGGCTAAATGATACAGCAAAGCATGAAGAGTTACTAATTGTACATCGTGTCTAAATCAATATGACGATTACAACTTGATCAAAATAGCACAAAGAGCGATAAATTTGAAAACAGGATCATTCTTAAAATAACCATGTTTTGTAACAAATACCGTATCTAACATTTAGCCTCGAAATAATAGCGTCTATCTAATTACAGCCAACAGTTAGCAATTTATCACATGTCCAACACCAAAGTATTTATATTTTTGCATAAATTTTATATAATTTAATTTCTTGTTGCTGATAAAATGTGAGGTTATGTGTGTGATTCGATGATCAATTCCGTATATTTCTTAATTTCGTAATTCAGTCATTTAAAAGCATCGAATACACTTAGCTAAAATGAAAAAATGCCAGCCTAATATTTTTACTAATACTATCGTTTTTTTAATAATCAGAAATCGTAGAAGCTCTTTCGTACCTCCAGTATATTACGGCCATTTTAATCTTTGCTACATGGCAGAAACGTATTCCATGACCTTAATGTAATGGATCTATTGAAATTCATAGTTTACATTGTAAACCCACATTCAAGTAAGATTTACCATATAGCAAGCACAAATATATTAGCTATTTCATACTGTTTAAAGAAAAAAAAATTAAAACACAAGAAAATGTTTTACGAAGATATATTAGTGAAAAATTAAGATTGGAGAAGGAACTGCTCCAAAATAGCAACATTCAATGTGCGAATATGGCATAAATGCAAAAAAATGTTTAAAACACACAAACCTAGATCTCACCCATTCAAAACCTAATAAATAAGACGGCTTAAACATAAACCTCATTCTGCCACGCTCTATCCTTCACCTCGTACTGCAATAATTTTTAAATTGCTCTGTTATTTGGCAGTCACGGTCAACTAGTTGAAACACTTTACAGTTTACAATATTAAAGATACGACCAATCCACACAATACCGTAAAGATTAGGTCCATATTTATGGAAACATTAATTTTCTTAGACATTCACACGTTCGCTAGTTTTCATTAACTAATGTAATGACGTTCTCTGAATTGTTTAATAGAAATTATTGTTGGTAATGAAGCTGCAAGATAAATATTAAACTTCAATTTTTCTACCCTGAAGTGGGATACGAATTTTGCGAAAACTTGGCTTCAACATAACCGTTCTGCTTGAATTGTAAATAATGCAGGCAAACACACTCAACATTTTCTTGCTAGAAAAAAGGATAAAATGTTTCGAAAATGTGACACCAACATTAAATATCTTACTTTATTTGTAACTAATGAAATTTGGCGTCAACATTAACTGTTCTGCTTTAATTGTAACTAAAGAAGTTTTAAGACAAATACACTCAACATTTTCTTGCTCGAGAAAGGGATTAAATGTTTCGAAAATGTGGCACCTACATTATATATCTTACTTTACTTGTAACTCATGAAATTTTGCGTCAACATTAACTGTTCTGCTTTAATTGTAACTAATGATATTTTAAGATAAATACACTCAACACTTTCTTGCTCGAGAAAGGTATTAAATGTTTCGAAAATGTGGCACTAACATTAAATATCTTACTTTACTTGTAACTCACGAAATTTGGCATCGACATTAACTGTTCTGCTTTAATTGTAACTAATGAAGTTGTAAGACAAATACACTCAACATTTTCTTGCTCGAGAAAGGATTAAATGTTTCGAAAATGTGGCACCAACATTAAATATCTTACTTGGAATTCCTGAACTTTGGCATCAACAGTAACAGTTCTGCTTTAATTGTAACTAATGATATTTTAAAGCAAACACACTCGACATTTTCTTACCCGAGAAAAGGAATAAATGTATGGAAAATGTGGCACCAACATTAAATGTCTTACTTTACTTGTAATTCATGACATTTGACATTGACATTAATTAATTCTGCATTCATTGTAACTAATGAAATTTTAAGACAAATACACTCATTTTTTTGCTCGAGAAAAGGAATAAGTGTTTCGAAAATGTGGCACCAACATTAAATAACTTTCTTGTAACTCATGAACTTTGGCATCAGCTTTAATTGTAACTAGTGATATTTTAAGACACATATACTCAACATTTCTTGCTCGAGGAAAGGATTAAATATTTGGAAACTGTGGCACCAACATTAAATATCTTACTTTACTTGTAACTAATGAAATTTGGCATCGACATAACTGTATTAATTGTAACTAATGAAGTTTTAAGACAATTACACTCAACATTTTCGTGTTCGAGAAATGGAATAAATGTTTAGAAAATGTGGCACCAACATTAATTTATCTTACTTTATTTGTAACTCATCAAATTTAGTATCAACATTATTGCAACTCATGGAACGTCTAAGACATTGAAATTCAAAATCTTCTACTTTGAGAAATTAAATTAAAATTTCGAAAATTTGGCATCGACATTGAACGTCTTGCTTTACTTGTCACTAATAAAGCTTTAAGACAATTACACGCAATATTTTCTAGCCCGAGAAAAGGAATAAATGTTTAAAAAATTGGGCACCAACACTAGATATCTTACTTTACTTGTAACCATGAAATTTGGCATCAGCATTAACTGTTCTGCTTTAACTGTGACTAATGAAGTTTTAAAACAAAACACTTAACATTTTCTTGCTCGAGAAAAGACAGAAATTTTTCGAAAATGTGGCAACAACATTAAATATCTTACTTTACTTGTAACTCATGAAACTTCTAAGACATTGAAACTCAAAATCTTCTTCCTTGAAAGATGAAACTAAACTAAACGAAAATTTGGCACCAACATATAGTGTGTTGTGTTACTTGTAACTAATCAAGCTTTAAGACAAGACACTCAACATTTTCTTGCGAGAGAAAAGGAATAAATGTTTCGAAAATTTGGCACCGATATTAAATATCTTACTTGGCTTGTAACCATGAAATTTAGGATGAACATTAACTGTTCTACTTTAATTGTGCCTAATGAAGTTTTAAGACAAATACACTCAACATTTTCTTGCTCGACAAAAGAAATAAATCTTTCGAAAATGTGGCAACAACATTAAATATCTTACTTTACTTGTAACTCATGAAACTTCTAAGACATTGAAACTCAAAATCTTCCTGCTTGAGAAATTAAACTAAAATACCGAAAACGGGCACCAACGTTTAGTGTGTTGTGTTAGTTGTCACTAATAAAGCTTTAAGACAATATTTTCTTGTCCGAGAAAAGGAATAAATGTTTGGCACCAACATTAAATATCTTACTTAACTGTTCTGCTTTAATTGTGACTAATGAAGTTTTAAGGCAAATACACTCAAAATTTTCTGCGTTCAAGAAAAGAAATTCATTTTGCGAAAATTTGGCACCAACATTAAGTTTGTTGCTCTGTTAGTAGCTAATGAAGCTTTCAGACAATTATATTAAATTTTGAGACTTAAGAAAAGGAATAAATGTGGCGAAAATTTGGCACCAACATTAAATACTTTACTTTACTTGTAACTCATGAAATTAAGACATTGAAACTCAAAGGCTTCTACTTGAGAAAAAAATAAAATTCCGAAAATCTGCCACTGATATTGCGTATATGGCTTTACATGTAACTAATGAACTAATGAAGTTTTAAGATAATTACACTCAACATTTTCTGCCTTCAAGAAAAGAAATCAATTTTGTGAGAATTTGGCACTAACGTTAAATTACTGTAACTCATGAAACGTCTACGACATTGAACTTCAAAATCTTCTGCCTTGAGCAATGATATTAAAATTCCGAAAATTTGGCACCAACATCAAGTATGTTGCTTTACTTGTAGCCAATAAAGTTTTAAGAAAACTATATTGAAAATACTTTGACTTTAGAAGAGGAATAAATATTACGAAAATTTGGCACTAACATAAAATGTTTTGCTTTACCGTTACTAATGAACCTCAAGTTTCTGCATTCGAAGAAGAAATAAAAATTCCGTAAATTTGGCACCAACATTAAAAGTTTTGCTTTAATTGTAACTAATAAAGATTTAAGGCAATTACACTCAAATATTTCTATCCCAAGAAAAGAAATGTATTTTCCAAAAATATGGCATGAACATTAAATGTTTTGCTTTAGTTGCAGTTAATGACGATTGCATTCCAGTTTTGTTGTTTAAATTATGTCGTATTTCCCAAATTATACTGTTTTTAGCATATAATTATATTCGCAAGGTTAAAATATTATTAAAAAATTACAGCGCCACGGTTAGCTCATCGATCACGCTCTCAATTAATGACAATGCAAAAATTGTCAACTTTCTAATACTGTATTATATAAATTCTTTCAAGAGCCTCTCTCTAAATCTGGCAATCATAAATCACAATATAAACAATAGTCATACGTAAAATTCGCGGAATATGGAATCCACGAGGCATTTAAAAATAAAATCGATACGCAACAAAACTACTGTCCAAAAATATAATAACGCAGACAACTGCAAATACAAATACTTTGCTCTTCCTCTTAATCCCAACGTCACTATGCTGACACATCCTACTAAAAACAAGCTCTCCATCTTCCTAACAAAATAGAACTTCAAATAAGAAGCTTATTGCCTACATACTCAACTCTTTCGTAATGGATACTTTATCATATGAAGTCATCTCTTCAGGCTTAGACCGCGTCGTCGTTGACTTGATTGATCCTGACATTTCGTTAACCGTTGCAGATAGCATTATGTAAGCGTAAATTACCGTTTGAGCATGCTACCTGCAACGGTTATCGAAACGTCAACACCAATCAATTCTACAACGACGGGGTAAGCCCGAAGATATGATTTCAATATCCGCGGATGCCTGAAACTTCAAAATTTATCATATTTCTCAATACTATTATTATCGGCTATATTTTGCACAAGCATATTTCCCTATTTTCGTCATATGTTATCCCATCCCATCCTATTTAATAGCTGATATCAAGTAAATAAAATAATGTTGGCAATTCTGAAAGTTGTGCATAAAAAAAAATAAATTTTACAAATACAAAGAAATGAAGAGTTCTGAAGAAGAATGGAAAACAGAAGAAACAATGTTGTAATACTGACCTTTTGTGTGTTGTCTACAGTAAGATTCGTGTTTCATATAGTCATTTCAGAAGAATGTGATGTGAAAGACGGCCGAAAAGAATTTACAAAAGAGTATCTCGGAAACATAAAAACCAATGATTAAATGAAAAATCACAGGAGAAAATGTGTTAGAGAATAGAGAACTCGGAGGAGACGACAGTGAAATGGAAAACAGAACCAACAGCTGTAACTTAAAGCTGCAGGAAACTAAGAGACAGAAAGGTCAAGAAGTTGAGGTGCTTGCAGTTATAGTTAGTTGCAAGAAGTACAAAAGTATACACGCAAGTCAAAAATAAACGGATATCCATAAATTACTTTTTTTTGACAGTTTAGTGGTATTGTATTGTATTGTATTGCATTTTATTTGAAAGAGCGAAATCTAGGACGCGGTTTTCCAAGCATCTCTATGCACTTAGGCCACATTTGGCCCATTGTACACCCTAAGTAAGAATTTTGCCTATCTGGGGTAATTCCAACTCCAGTAGTGATTTTTAACGTGTCACACATTGCAGTGGCACGGGACCTACGGTTTTACTTCTTATCCGACAGAAGGCGCATTTTCAGATTTTTCCCCGCTAGAAAAATCTCACCGACCTCGGCCAGGTACGACCCCGTGGTTACTTTTTAGTACTAACAGTACTGGCTTAAACATTACATAGTAAATAGTTTAACGCAAAGTTGGGCAAATTTATTGTATTTACACAGTAAATAAATCTAATGATACGAATATATCACTTAAATTTCTGAAACATGACAATATACCCTCACACCTCTACGGGGAAGTTTGAGGAGACCATTTACTACGAAATGTATACTTATTTAAGAGATAAGCTGAGGTTGACAAGGGGAAACCTCAATTTTTTCTCGAGGTTGATCACTATGATGAACGAACTATAAAACATCAAAAGGAGAAAAAGGGAGACCTTACGTATTTTTAAGTCACTTTTCAAATCCTTTGTAACATCAGAATACAACAAAACAGACAGTGAAAATTGCAACATCACAGATACAAAATTAACAACCCTAGATGTCCTAGTAAACTTCTTTGGAACTAAAGTATATTTTACTTTCGGGGCTCCCGTTAAGCTGTAGATCCCTGCTGCCCTGTGACGTGAGGTAATCAATAATGATAACAAAAATAAAATAAAAATAATCTCAATTTAAAATTCGTTCTTCCAATAACACAACAGTTGAAAGATTAATATCCTGTCATGGTATATAAAGTCCCATATATCACGCTTAGGCAGTGTTGTCAGATGTAGCGATTTTTCAGCAAATTAGAGACTATTTTAAGTGGCTACCACAATTTCTATTTGGTAATTAGCGTATAAAACTGACTACTGTATACACTTTCATCGTGAAATGACAGCAACTCTATAATTTTAAATTTATAGAAGGAAAATAAATATATTCCGATTGGCAACATTGATCTATAGCGGCGAGTTTCAAAATTTAAAATTTAGTAATTAAAAAAAGTTTTACCGAATTTAATTTGTTGATACTAATAATAACAATGTATATAAATCTAACACTACTACAACACATGGACTGTATGAACTTAAGGAAGTATATCATATCACCCAGGTACTACAACACAGTATCTATCTAACTTTTTTTAAATATATTTTTAGTTAGAATATTTATCCAGAAACATGTATTGCAAATGAATATTTACCAACGTGACACACTTAATGTAATTTCATTAAAAAATGTGCTTGGTTTTACCAAGCTTTTAGGAAAATTCTAAACCACTGCTTTTATATTAAAAGTTAGTGAAACATGGCGACTTCTTGCTACGCCAGTTAGCTGCTGCCGGTATACCTAACAGCCCTGTAACTCTTACGAAAAAACTTTTTGTGAAATATTACTGGAGATGTAAAATATTTCAATATAAACATTCATATTAATTAAAAAAATGGAGAGCTGTAGAAATTAACCATAATTATATTTTAAAAAATTGATGTTCTTCCTGCTTTACGAGCTGTGTCTCACGAAACGTAGCGATCCTATGCCTGTATTGCGCTTTTTAAACTAGTGGTAGGACCTACAGCTTAACGTAAAAACAGACGTCCCAAAGAATTATACTAATAACAATTTTGACCTCTTATTAGACTTTGAATAATACCAGAGGAATTAACTCAAATTAATTTATAATTTGTTAAATTTATCCAAAACTACACTGCGCCATTCGAGCCAAGTAAATGACATTTTTAACATGAATATTTTTTTTCAATTTACTTTTTTTTAATTTTAATTCTTCCGACGTAAAAAGTATTTTTAAGTAATCTCTTGACCCAGAAAATAATTGTGTTAAATCTGATATATAATATTTAGCGTACAACGAGAAGATTTTGTGAACTGCCAAAAAAAAATGCTAAATATAAAAAAAAAAGTGCACTGCGAAAAAATTATTTGTTGAATCGATTGAAATTGTGTGTGAACGGAAAACTTCTACTCGTTCACAAGAGGTGACGCTGAGTCACACATAACCTCTAAATGTAGCGGAAATGTTAACCAACACACAAACTTAACCTAAAAGCACTTAAATTAACAACATTACATTCAAATAGGTGATATAATTGCGAGGACACCAGCTCTATGGTTGATTATCGTTTTATTCAAATCGAAACAAACTACCACGCTCCAACGTACTCCGATGGCATACCCTGAACAATTTTTAAAAGTGATTTAACATTGCATTAAGCTACACTAGACTGATATGTTGGTTCGGAGAAATTTACTTTGATTGAAGTAAAACAATAATATCTCATACTTGACGCCATGGCAATAGATAACTCATTATAGGACTATTTCCACATCAAGTGTGTTAGCTAGCATTTCCAATCCAACTAATGTGTGCTATCCGACGTCTGTGAATTTGTTGGATTTATAAAACGCACCGAAACGACCAGGAGTAACATATACAAGGCGTTTAAAAAAATGTTGGATAATTTACCCACGTAGAATATCCATCACACTAAACAAAAACAGGTCTTAAATAACATATGTCTGCAAACTAACAGTTTCGTAGATAAAGGCGATTTTGTATTTTAATCAATAAAGTACAATACTAGGCTTTTCATTGGCCATGAACAACAAAATTTTAGTTGTTACTATATGTTTACAGCACACAATTGTATCCTGTACCATATCCAGTGGGTACAAGCCCTTAATGCTTCTGATTATGCTTGAGGAATGGGTTTTTTAAATTCATACTGAGAAAAGTTGCAGAAAATGCAAACTTTGCCGCGAATATGTTATATTTACCGAGGAACCTACATTTACGAATAACAGTATCATTAATCTGTATAATAATCATGTTTTGGACAGACATAAATCCTCTTGCTATTGTCGAATGAAGACATCAGCATCGATTTTTATTAAATGTTTGGCTGGGTATTTTGAAAAACTTCTTGAATAACACTTTACCCGCACTATTGGAAGACGTGCCCTTTAATGATAGGATTTATGCACGATGGGGCTCCTCCACATTTTTCAACCAATATCAGAGAATACATATAACGACAAATAAATACGACGAGGGGTGTAAAAAATCGTCTTTATCTCTCTAGCAGTTACTTTTCAAACGTATGTTGTTTGTTTGATGAATATTAATATTAATCTACCTTTTTTAACACGTTGTATAAATAATATCCATTCAGCACGAATACATGCAATTTAAGTGCTTTTATTACTTATATAACAATTTGTTCGTTCATACAAATAATTATTTATTTAGTGTACAGAAAATATATTAAGTGACAGCTTATCAAAATTAATGACATACCAGAATTTCTTCAGATACATGGTTTTTTTCAGATCAGAATATATTTTCAAAATTTTGCGCTACAAAAAAGTATTATTTAAACTATTTTTCCTTAAAAATAAAAATACTAATTTGTAATTATGTATAAATAAGTATGTATAATAAATAAATAAAATAAATAATATTGTTTTTGCTCCTTATATGCTCCAAGCAACGTTACATACAAACATAACCGCAATCTTTTATTCCCACCGATTTAGAACTTGACCAACCGTCCACATTATCAAAGGTTCCAAAAGATATATTTCCTGATAATTGTATAAACTTTGAAACATCATGTAATCATGCCCCGATACCGCACCAATTATTATTCAATTCATGACCCAGTGGTTCCCAAACGTGCGTTTAGGAAAGCGCATACTTATATCGGTTTTATATTAATTTTGAAAATTAGTAATCATCTGTAACTACACTATTATCTAATAATTATTTTAAAATTGCTACGAGTCTTCAAACTGTTCTACTTTCACAATTCTTCATTTCATATAAGTGATTATAATTCAGTGTTTTTAGAAGTCTAAGGGTTCCCGAATACTACCAGAAAATATCAAACATGCATTCTTCAGCTACGTGCAGAATGAATAGTTTTAGCAGAGCTATTGGGGTTCGTAACATAAATCTAGATCAAAAGGAGTTCCTAACCAACAACTTTTTGAGACTGAGAGCCAAGGAATTATATTATTATTTTAAACAGCACTTGGTTTAAGTTTAAGGTTAAGGGAGTATTGAATCAAAAATTTAAGGTTAATGGAAAAATGAACCAAAAGTATTGAATTGAAAATTTAAGGTTAATGGAAAAATGAACCAAAAAAGTTTGGGAACCCCTGTTTTAACCAATTCAGAAATCCCAACAGGGTAATAGACCTTTATCAGGAAGATCTTACGGAGCATCCTGTAGAAACTCCCCAAATTTTAGACGATTATTTTGGTATAAATTCGATAAGACGAGTTGTGTTTAGTATTAAATGACAGCTTTACTTTAAAAAAATGTCGAGGACCATTACTTAACATAGTCCTCCGATCTTAAATTACACAGCCGTGTATTTTACCATGCCTGCATTTATGTTTAATAAACTTTTTAATAGATGTCTAGTTGGAATTTTTATTTGTACAAAATGATATCCACTTCAGATAATTTTTTAAACACAAAATGGATAACATACCTTGGGATCTTTTTCGTAATAATGCTGTTGAGTTCGAATCCATCTGGAAACCAGGTGATCTCTTACAGTGTGTGCGAGGGCGAAGTAGTAGTCTCTGGGGGTTGCAACATTCCTGTCTTTCACCAAAGTGTAGTGGAGGTGTCGATTAAAGGTCTTCTTAATTTGGGTGACATCTTCAACTTCTGCAATGCCCCGGACACTGATTTGCTTCCTTCTTTCATGGTCTGTCTGCGGTTTAGCCATGGTGATTTCCCAACTTCCACAAGCAAAACTTGAATTCAAAAGCAACCTTATCACAAGAGCCGGCCAGACTACTGCAAGTTAGAGGTCACCTTGTGGACCCGCGTACAGCGCGCTTGCGTGAGTGGGATACCTAGTAAACAGAAATCAGCTGAATCGTTTTTTAAGCTCTGAAATATTACCCACCTAATTAGGGTGGTTTTTTCAAATTTGGGACAATCTGTTGGGGCTCTTAGGCACTACCAAAAGGGCCAAGGAGGAAATATGTTATTTTAAGCGAACGAGTATTGATTGAACGCACCTCGCCTTCGCACTAGCAGACCCGCACTGAGCGAAACAATTTGGCACGAAATAAAAATAAACCTACGGTTACTGTTAGTTTAATTCTTATTTTGACACCGGTTTTAATAAAACTAACAAATACAACGAGAACAATGGACGTTAAATTAGCGTAAAACAGAAAATTATCTTAGTTAAAACAACAAAACCAACATGTGTAGTATACCAGGTGTTTTACAATAGCTACACAGAAAGTGGTTACAGGGTGAATTGGAAATATTGAAACAATTAAATCACTTGATATAAATATGAGGTCCAAAACAATTCCGTATGAAAACAGTATTCAGTTTCACTGATATTTTAAAATTTACAAGACCATACTTCTCGCCTACGTGAATGTTTCTGCTAACTACATAACTACATCAGAGACATCTCATATGAAGGGTTTACTTCATGCCTTTTCTGGTATTTTTTCAGTCCTGCGTATCAAGAATGTTGTTCTCGGGAATAGCTAAAAAAGTATGGTATGTTGAAAGTGGTTTAATAAAACGGTTTTCGAAATTACTCACTTTGAATACGACAGCAAACTGGCGTTGAAGTTTGCATATATCATACCAACAAGGAAAGAATAGCGTCATGAGAAAATTTTTTTTGGAAATATGTAATATAATAGAATAGCCATATAAAATATTTCTCTTCGAAATCTGATTTTCTTACAAATATATTTCGCCCTCGGGAGCAATTTCCTTACAACAATATTTCTCTCTCAAATAAAACGGCCATTTTAAAGTATTCCTCTTTGAAAAAACTGCCGCACTATCATATTAGTAACTTCAAAAACAAACTCACAACCATATTTTTCAATTCAATAAAATAGCAACATAACAATATTTCTTTTTGAAATATGATTGTCTTACAAATATATTTCGCCCTTGGGAGCAATTTTCTTACAACAATATTTCTTTCTTAAATAAAACCGCCACTTTAAAGTATTCCTCTTTGAAAAAAAATGCAACACAATCAAATTATTCGCTTGAAAAAAAAATCGCAAACACATTTTTTTCAATTGCTTTTAATAGCCACATAAAAATATTTCTCTTCAAAATATAATTGTCATGCAGATACATTTCGCCCTTGGGAGCAATTTTCTCACAACTATATGCTCTTTTAAATAAAATTGCCGTACAATCATAATGTTCTCTTGAAAAAAACTTACAACAATATTTTTCAATTCAATGAAATAGCCACATAAAAATATTTCTCTTCGGAATGTAATTTTCTTACAAATATATTTCGCCCTTGGTAGCAATTTTATCACAACAATATGCTCTTTTAAATAAAACTGCCGCACAATCATAATGTTCTCTTGAAAGAAAAAACTCGCAACTCAATTCAATAAAATAGCCACATAAAAATATGTCTCTTCAAAATATAATTGTCATATAAATAGATTTCGCCTTTGGAAGCAATTTTTTCACAACAATTCTGCTCTTTTAAATAAAATTGCGCACAATCATATTATTCGCTTGAAAAAAAGAACTCGCAACCATATTTTTTTCAATTCCTTAAAATAGCCACATAAAAATATTTCTCTTCAAAATATAATTGTCATACAAATATATTTCGCCCTTGGGAGCAATTTTCTCGCAACAATATGCTCTTTTAAATTAAATTGCCGCACAATCATAATGTTCTCTTGAATAAAACTCCAACAACATTTTTCAATTCAATAAAAAGCCACATAAAAATATTTCTCTTCAAAATGTAATTGTCTTACAAATATATTTCGCCCCTGGTAGCAATTTTATCACAACAGCATGCTCTTTTAAATAACATTACCGCACAATCATAATGTTCTCTTGAAAAAAAAACTCACAACAATATTTTTCAATTCAATAAAATAGCCACATAAAAATATTTCTCTTCAAAATATAATTGTCATATAAATATATTTCGCCTTTGGGAGCAATTTTCCCACAACAATGTTACTCTTTTAAATAAAATTGCCACCCAGTCATGTTATTCGCTTGAAAAACAAAAGTCGTAACCATATTTTTCCATTCAATAAAATAGTCACATAAAAACATTTTTCTTCAAAATATAATTGTCATACAAATAAAAAATTTTCTCACGACAATATTGCTCTTTTAAATAAAACTGCCAGAATCATAACGTTCTCTTGAAAATAAGCTTGCAACAATATTCTTCAATTCAATAAAATAGCGACATAAAAATATTTCTCTCCAAAATAAAATGGTCGTATAACTATAATTCGCTCTTGGGAGAAATATTCTGTCATTGAATAAAATTATCACAGGAAGTATTTCACCATGGAAACAAGTTCTCTCTTGAAACGAATTCTCTCCTATTTGGTATATTGACTTCTTGAACGTGCCCTGCAAGTACTACCTACGTGCTAAAAATTCCCAAGTATTTATAAACCAATAAATAAAAAATGAAATATACTGTATGGCGCAAATTTTCTAGATAAATTAATCAGAATAATAATTAGCATTCGCTGCTTTTGCTATTTTAATGTCTTGAAGATCTATCCTGCATTTCGCACGGGCCAAGAATTACCACACATTTATTGGCCAATAAAATAAAAAATGAAATATATAATATGGTGCACATTTTTGATGTAAGTTGGTAAGTGCAATACACTTATGTATAGTCCTTTGTTATTTTTACGTCTTAAAACTGCTGTAAGTACTTACTACATTCCAAGAAGTACCACATATTTGTCCACTAATAAATAGAAACCTAGATATACAGTATGGTGCAAATTTTAGACGTAGATTAATAAGAGAAATAATTAATTAACTCTTAAGTTTCCAGGTTTTACTATTTTGATGTCTTGAACCTGTCCTGTAAATACTTCTTGTATGCAAAGAATTACCACGCATTTATCTACTAATCAATAAAAGACCAAACAGTATTGTGTAAATTATTACTATTTACAATGTAAATTAATAGAACTAATCATTAACAGTTGTGTGTTGTCTTCATTTGCGCTATAAGTACTTCCTACATATTTAGAATTGCCCCATATTTACTATTATCAACCAATAAACAGAAAACGAAATATACATGCTGGTGGAAATGTTTGAGGCAAATCAATACAATTAATTATTAAGACTTAGATACGCTGCTTTTTCAGCATACCGAATGCTTAGCATAATTTTCAGATTGTGTTAGAAGCAGGAAAAGGAAATGATAAATTAGGTAGTTATTTGTAAATTGTATTATATAACCACAGTACCCTACCACTGCCAAATACCTACTTTACATTTGCGGCAAAACAATGCTCAGCAAAATGTGAGTAAATATATTTTTGTAAATGATGTTAACATCATTGGCAATTCTTTCAAATATTTTTTCTTCTTATTTAAATCGTTTTCTGATTTTTAAGAGGACCACTTTCTCAGGAAACATGTTCTGTAACTAACTTTAGTTGCCATCTTTTTTATCTATAGTTCGCTTTTGGGCAAAGATCTAGAGATGCTGATCATCTACAGAAAAATCCCAAAGCCAATATAAAACGTTAAATTAACATTTAAAGTTCATATACATGGATACTGCCCGCAGCCTCTTTAAATTCGTGCCTGATTTTGAAAACGAATGACAATAGCACGAACACTAAAGCCTAGAAACAATGCGGGTCTATTACAAATTCGAAGGTTAAAGAGAGTGAGCGAGAAAGCAAATCAACTTAAGTCCTCTCCTTTCTACTTAAGTCGTGCCCACCCGGAGCGCCAGATACCTGACTGATGACGTTCTAGTGTATTTGTGTACGGCCATGTTGGTTTGGTGTGTGGTGTGTGAGAAGCGTGTTTAAAAGGCTTCACTTGAAAGGTTACATTATGACTTGCTGCAACTTCAGGGTGTGTTAGTTATCCGTACTGGTGAGTGATCGAACGAGTTCAAAACGTCTAATGACGCGTGTTGTCGCAGTGGATGTATAGTGAAATTTCCAGTATGTGCAGAGGTCATTGTTATGGACCACTTTCATGACCCACATCAAATTAAAAGCCAGAAAGTGTGCAACTCTCGTGGACAGTCCGCGATAGGAAGTTACGGCGACGACATGGTTCCATCTATGTAGATAGCTGCTTATTTATGAGGTCTTTAACATGTCCAACAAGAAACAGCAACAGTACGTAACAAAGACATTGGCAGCTGACGCTGGGAATTCGGTACCACCGCGTTATCAACCGCCGCCGCTTCCGCAAACAACTACGGGGATCCTCAAGCATCCCACGACGAAGGATACCAAGCAGTATCCGACAAAAGCGCCAGATAATGTGAAAGTTCCGTATCAACCGGAACCAAATAAATATTACCCTACTTCTGTACCTGCACCCCCTGGATTTAACAAGCAATATCTATACCCTTACCCCACAGGGGCGCCTCAAGGAAGGTCGGCACCAGCAGCCCGAACATTCGAAGAAGATCTCCGTGCACAATCCCAAGTCCACCAGGATCTAATTCGCGGACCTCCTCAAAGACCGCCCGAAGAACCGGGGATTCCGCAACACCCTCCAGATCCTCGGATTCAACAGCATCGACAACCGACGAGGTATCCAGAAGACGAGTTCCATCGACATCCTCCCGTGGACATGTTAAAATTTGTAAGAAAATCGGAAACGGATAATAGATTACAAGCTGATCCTAGCCGGCATATGCAAATGCAAAGTTTATTGGCGGAATTGAGATCTCTAAAAGAAGCCAATCAACGGCTTGCAGACGACAATCAAGAGCTACGCGATTTGTGCTGCTTCCTAGATGATGATCGACAAAAAGGGCGCAAACTAGCTAGAGAATGGCAGCGATTTGGAAGGTATACTGCAAGCGTGATGCGACAGGAAGTGTCTGCCTATCAGAATAAATTAAGGGAATTGGACAACAAACAACAAGAGTTAATTAAAGATAATCTAGAGCTGAAAGAATTGTGTTTATATTTGGACGAAGAACGAGGCGGAAACAGCATTTGCCCTTCCTGCGGAAGCTCAACCGGAGGTAATTTAAGAGACGACGGCGATGGCTCAAGTTCAAGTACAAATGCAGATGAACCTGCAGTTCCCCAACAATTCAGTCCAGGAGGAAACAACCAACCACGAAGATCCGCTAGTCGTGAAAGATTATTGCATGAAAATCTTGCCAGGCAAAGAAACACTCTTAATGGTAAGATTAATGTTATGTTTATTAATACAAGTAGGTTAAGGATCCAATTAAAAGCTGGTAATCACATTTATTGTATGAATACACATGAAGACAGTTTACATTATTATAGCTTGTTACGAATTAGGGCATTTATAGGCTTAAATATACAGGTCACACCTAAAATTACGACGACCTAACCGTCTAATACATTAAAGACGCTTCACATTAGCAAAATCAGTCGAGCTACACAGTTCAATTTATCTCCAAACTGCAATGATCTACCATGGATTCATTTAATAAAAATTGATTAATGGCTAATCAACTGCCTGCACTTGTACAGTGTGTTCCAAATTTGAATATTACCATTTGGAAATATGTCCGATTTATTAGAATAAACACAAGAACATATCTGTATTTATTTTGAACACATCAACTGTAATATTTCTAAATTCAAACGATAAATAGATACATAATTTTAAGCAATACACAACTATTTAGTGATCAGCATTTAATGTTATTTATCTATTTACTGTATTTTTTTCAATGGTACACATTCAAAATTTATTAAAGTGTTTAACAAAAACGATCTTATCTGTAATCCCCTGACTACAAAAATGTACATGCACATTCAGCGCGTTTAATATGCAAATGTAAAATATGCGATGTTGAAACTGTTCTATTTTTGAATATATTATATTATGTTTATAATAATATCAAGGCTAATATCGCGAATAATTTATTGCAATTATGCAATTGTAAATTCTTATAATATTTTTTATCATTTAAATAGACAATAACAAGTTTATTCGATGATATTTCTCTTGCCAAGGTTAAGAATGCAGTAGCAACAAACGTCAATAATTTTTTAAAATATGGTTAAGTAATTTATATTGGTTTTGTAAAGAATTACTTTTATCCCAAAATTAATTTTTTCGTTTTCTTGATTGTATACATGGTGGTTGGTTTTTCATTGGCCAGCCTAAATCATAGGTTATATTAAAGATATAAGAGAAATTCAAAGGAAAAACTTTCTTAGTTCCACTTTATTTATAAGTAGCCACAATAATATTTTTTCGTGGCCTACTAGTTTTTAGAAAAAAATGTTCAATTTTGGTTTTTAAATAGAGGACCCTGTATTTTTTGTATTTCAATAGTATTTGTTTAGGAGATGAAATAAATAAATACGCATTCAGAAATCCTACTTTATTATTCCGGGTGGTTGATTTTTCATTAGCCAGTCATATCTTCGGTAATATTAGAGATAAAAGAAAAGGTCAAAGGAAAAACTTTTTTAGTTCCACTTAATATACAGGATGTTCCATTTGAAAAACCAAAGTTGGACATTTTTCCCAAAATCTAGTAGGTCATGAAAAATTATTATTGTCGCTATATTATAGATTAAGTGGAACTAAGAAAGTTATTCCTTTAATTTTTTTTTGTATCTCTAATATTACCAAAGACATAGGCTGGCCAATGAAAAATCCACCACACTGTACACTGGACGGAAAATTCACCCCGAGCTTTAATGCTTTCAATCATACTACGTTTTTATGTTGCTGGAACATTTTCTGGGTCTGCTTTACCAAGGATATTAAACTTTTAAATTTGAAATAGACATTTATATATTTTGAGGTTCAGAATGATTGACTGAAGAGACTACGAGCCTACAATTCCAAAAATAAGCAACACAAAATATATATCACAAGATAATGCGATATCTAAATTTATACCGACGACTGTATTGTAAATAAGAGAGAGTTTGATAGTCTTGACAGTTTATATGATAGTGCGTGGGAACGCCATCTTGTTGGTACCGCAAATGTCCTCTTATATTTAAATCTACTTCTTCAAGAGTGGCAATGTGTCACTAAGAAAATTTAAATATATTTCCCGTATTAAGATCATGTCAGTTTTCTTCTGCATTCTAATACGCAATTCTTCTAACTTTGTTTTAGTTGAATAATCTTTATCTAAGCCAATAATCTCTGATTAACAATACCTCCAATAAAAAGTTAGATATAGCAGTATCTTGTGATATTTAATTTAAGGTTGCCTATTTTTTTTTAAATGGAAGACTCCTACTCTATCATGAATCCAGAATACATATTGGGATATTATGAATCAGAGATGCCTGTTTGATATATAATACGTCGCTCTACCATTACTAGAAACTTGTAAAAATGATCAGAAATCGCTTGATTATATTACTATTTCCTCAATTAGTTGTCAACGTCAAGCTCAGACTCTTAAAAATTAATAGCATTAACTATCAACGCAACATTAAATGTTGTGGGTAGTACATAATAAACAACAGTAAACTGTTCCAAAATGCTAAAAAAAAAAACGATTAACACAGCAAGAAAGTAAAGAAGTACTCACAATTTTATAGTGAACTAACTGTTTTTGACAATTTTTTTGTAATTTCTGGCGATGGTGGAGGACATATGCATCGCTCAACACAGCGAGGTATTCTGCCTCGTAAATTTTCTCTGGGGTAGAAGTGTTTACACCTCCCGTGGTTCGGAGCCCACGTTAAGCTGTAGGTCCTCTATGTCTGTAGCTCTCTAAACGCTCAACACGGGCATAGGAGAGATGGGAGAAGATTGCTACGTTTCGTAAGAGATAAACAGAAAAAAAAACTGAAATAACTGTACTAAAACATCCATAGATCTACTTGAAAATAATAAATTGACCTTAGCTGCTGCAATCTAGTAGTCCCTGATTTTAATAATTCGTTTCCTTTTGCGTATGGACCATCGTAATGCGATCTTTATTCAAAGCACACGGGTGGATTTTGTTATCTAGTCTGTATACTCCTGTAGAAATCTACCTAGTGTCAAATATTACTTATAGTAGTAAACTCGTTCCAAGATATCTCAAAAATCAATGAAAATACGAAAAATGTTTAAATTTAGCAGAAATGTATTTACAAAAAAATGTTTTACATTACGACCATGAAAACTATATTACTTTTCGGTGTAGCCCCCTGCCTAGCGATGTATCTGCCCCACCGACCTGGAGGCTTGCTAATATCTTCCTGGAAGAGGTCTTGAACAGCTTAGAGAACGTCATTATTTGAGTGAAATCTTTTCCCGTCTAAATATTCTAGTAAGCTAACAACCAAACAACTGCATGCGGAAGAAGGTCCACTGAAGTTTGTTTATGGTTTAAATCATTCGTGCAGCGGTGTGAGGGCGGCCATTATCCTTTTGTTCCCGATGGCTTGTTTAACTTTATCGCGCAAAAGGGTTGAATAATAGTCTACAATAATTGTACGAAATTATGTAAGGAAATCAACAATGAGCGCCCGGTGAGAATCCCAAGAAAATGTCGTCGCTTTACCAGCTGACAACACAGTTTTTGGATTCTTTGACTTTGGAAATGTGAAATGGCCCACTGAATATGCCCAGGTTTATGCAGTTGGCACAATTGAGTCACAAAAATTCATCTCCTCTCTCATATCGCTCCAGTAAAGAAGAAGCGATTTGCAAACGATTCAACTTATGTACTTCGGTCAACAAGCGCGGAATCACCTGGCACTTACTTTACGATCTTTAGCTTGTTTTTTATGGTGTCTTCAACACATCCGACACTAATCTGAAAATAATGAAAAATTTGACGAACTGTAGACGGGTAGCCTGTCTTGCTGGCGTTAACTTAGTCTTCATTTTCACAATTAATGGAAGGTTAGCTCATCGTGCATGAGGGAAATTTTCTACGGGAGTTCTCCCATCTCTAAAAGATTTCACCACTCAAATACCCAAGTTTTAGAAATACATTCATTGCCGTGGTGTATTTGCAATCTTGTAAGCATGTCAATCGAATTTACGCCTTCATTCGTAGGAAATTGGTTTAATATACGCTATCCCACACTGCAATGAATAGAACTTTCCAACATCGTAACTGTAATTGTCAAAATAATGTTATAGCGAAACAGTTGCCATGGGTATGTTAACAAGACTAACGGCCAACCGTTAATTAATCTAATATTTGAAATTTTCTTCAGATGGGGTTTTAATTTAGATATTCCTGTTTACATTTAATTACTCCTCGTGTATAATACATTAACAGCAAAATTAAATTTCAGAAGTAACTGAAGAAATTTAATCTAAATCTTGTTGACAAAATTTTCCTAACTATTTCATGCTTTTTCGTAAAAAAATATTTGCAGATGTACTATACTGTAGTAGTAGTATTTCTGTAGTAAATACATGTGTTGAAAAAATTTGCAACTTTGTTGATTGTGAAAAAAATAATGTCTGCTCTCACAAATATTTTTTCGTGTTGTCATTTGCCTAGTTTGTCATAATAATACCGTTTCAATATTAAATTTATTTCACATTATTATGTATTTCCACATGGTTCCATATACTTCCATTACCACAATGCAACAGAATGCTTTCTAACCATTTACCGTTCAATCTAAACGTAATGCTTATTCAAGCTATAAAACACTCCAAACATTCCACTGAACTACCACACGGAGCTTACTCAATTTTATTTAAATAGACCCGCAGATACCTAATATCATAATAAACACAATATTAAAAAATTATCCTATCGAACAATGTTGTACAAGGATTTCGAGAAATTTGGCTGTTTGTGGCAGGCTTTGAAGACCGCGAGGATCGTATAGAAAACGAATTATTGTTAATGAAGTGAATGTGTCGACTCAATTAGCGATTGATCCAGAAAACCGAGTCGGAGAATATGGTATTGATGATTCAGAAGTGACGAAAATCGTCAAAAAACATAATTACCACGATTACGCACTCACACCTCTACAAACTCTTGATCCTGGTGATTGGACTTTTGTTATTGGTTGCGTGAAAAACTGATGCAAGATCCACATTTTTCCAGAAAAATACTATGAACTGATGAATCTTTATTTACAAATTCGAGAATTTTAACAGAAAAAATCTTCATCACTATGCAACAGAGAAGTTTAACAAGAGAGACTAGGCCGCAAGTTCGATATTTATTGAACTGACATGGACTGACATTTTAGAGAATGCGATTCTGTGTTCTTTTTTATCGATAGACATTTAGATGGGCCTGGATATTTGATTTTTTGCAAACAAATTTAGAAGATATGCTAGACGAATTGCCATTAGTAACCCTTCAAAAGTATAAGTGGTACCAGCAAGACGAAGCTAGTCCTCATAACGCCCACATTGTTCGAGATTATTTAGATGCACATTTGCAAAATTCATGACTTGACACGTTTGGTCCTGTTCGTTGGTCTCCACCATCGCCATACCTAACGTCTATGGATTACTTTCTGTGGGACAATGTAAAAGACGCTCTGATGCATCCCCGACGGAAAATATCCGACATCTTTACTTAAAAATCGAAAATGCCTTCGACTCCATTCCAAGCCAGACTATCCAAAATGTGGTGGACGAAATGAATTTGAGGGTTAACGCATGCATCATAAATAACGGCGCGCACCTTGAACAATTGAAATAATCAGCATTTTTGAATTTATTATCTTGTTATCGTTATACCGTTAACATTTTTTCAGTACTTAAGAAGTTTAATTGAAAATTAGCAATACAATCTGTCCCTTTAATTTATTGTTTCAATTGTTTTTCAAAGCCTATGCGATTTTATAAATTATTTAACAAATTTTGAAATCTCCACAAGTTTTTTGGAAGGAAAAGTTTATGTTGGTTACCAACTGGAAAAGCTAATTTTTTTGTCTAATGGTGTGGCAATTCAATATGGCGGCCATAAGAAATAAAAAAGTTGATTATCGCAGCTTGAAATCTAGAAGACCTAGAAAATTTCTGTCAATGTCATTTAACCAAAAGCATAAAGTTATCCACTTTGATTGAAATAGCGTGAATGATAGGGAGTAATTTATTCCCAAAATCACTATTTACAGTTTTTTTCGTGATAAATCAAGAGCCAATCAAAATATCCAAGATTTCTATTCAGATTTCCCATAAAAACCGCAACTTTTCTCTAATTTAACCGATGGTGAGCATCGAAAAATTCACCACCCTGTATATGCGAAAAAATAAACAAAACAATATCATAGCAATGAAGTTTGTTATTTATATTTGTCGTTATAGGTATATGTAAAAGAAAACAATTTTAACATTGAAATAATTTACCAAGACCTTCATCCAATGTCTGGTTCAAATCCTTTAGAGGCTACATATGAAAAACGTAGGAAGGCGTTACAAATCTAATAGAAAAACGAGAGAATCACTTCTCCAGAACTTCTCATTAATCAAATAACTTCTAAATATTTACAGCCGTATGATCATTCTATTATCTTACCGTATAACAATCCTTATTACATATTATGATAACATCAACATCTACATTTATATACAGGGTGTTTAAAAATACGTTCGGATATTTTACCCACTTATAGATCTCATCAATTCAAACAAAAAAATCGCAGTAAACATGGGTTCGAAAATCAACCGTTTTCGAGATATGGAGTTTTTTGAGAAAATAAATATTGCTTGTTATTTCAATAAGTTCCCCACCCATTAAAACAAATAACCGTGTAAATAAACGATTTTAATTACAAATAATTAAAGTAGATGTTCTACGTGACCTCCTTCCATTTGTACAAATCCTTCGTATCTACGTAAAAATGAACATGGCATTTTTTTCATTGATTCCCGGATTCATACGGACGGCCAGGCAGGCATATTCTCTTCGTTCTCGCAATTCGTTTAAATTATTCACAAGGCTTGAATAAACTAACGACTTTAAATACCCCCAAATACAAAAGTCGAGCGGATTGAGGTCAGGAGATCTAGGTGGCCACACGATTGGACCCCCTCGCCCTATCCACCTGTCGTTGTAATTTTCGTTTAGGAAATTTGTGACCCTGATTAAAAAATGTGCAGGAGCCCCATCGTGCATCAACCACATATTCATTCTATGAATGAGGGGTACATCTTCTAACAATAGCGGCAAGGCATTACGCAAAAATCAAGATACAATTGGCCAGTCAAATGGTTCGGAAGAAAAAAGTTCCTATCATATGGTCTCCAAAAACACCAAGCCAAACGTTAATTGAAAATTGTTGTTGATGATTCGATTCAATAATAGCTTGAGGGTTTTTATCTGACCAAACATGGCTGTTGTGGAAATTAAAAATTCCTTTTTTGGTGAAACTAGCTTCGTCAGTAAATAAGACTTCACTAACAAAGTTTGCGTTTTCCGCAACTCTTGTCAGTGCCCATCGGCAAAACACCAGACGTGCAGCATAATTAGGCACAATACGCGCCTGTACTCTTTGAATATGGTATGGGTACAATTGCTCCTCACGTAACATTCTCCAAATTAGGGAAGCATTCATATTTGTTTAGCAGAAAGTCTTCTAGTAATGGTACCTGGATTTTCTTCAAAATTCCTTCCTTCTTGATTTAAATGTGCCAACTTCAGATAAACGTTGATGCAAATTTGTAAAAAATTTGTGCCCGGATCGGAAATGCTTCCGCATATAAGCCAATTACCATTGGCCTTAACCATACATGAAATGCATATCTGCCATTTCCGCGTTGGTACACATATTCCAACAACAAAAATAACAATATTGACACTTACAAAAACTCAAACAAATGTTGTTTTATCCACTTTCATAGCAGACGTGATAAATACGATTGTGCACTCCTACTCTGCCTAAATAAATTGGCTGTGTCTTGACGACGGTTGATTTTCCAACCCATGTTTATTACGACTTTTTTGTTATGGTGAGATCTATAAGTGGGTAAAATATTCGTATTTTTTAAACACCCTGTATATTGTGTAATTCGTTCAGTATTAAATCACTCGAAAACGTTCTTCTTTCAAATTTAAGAAGTTGATTTTTTGTTTAATATATTATAAAGCCATCGCAATGATGTGATTTTCGACAACAGTAGAGACGGCCCAAAGTACTCAGTTTAAATAGAAATTATTCACGTTGCCAAAACTTTCCCTGTATCCTATTTTAAAGGAAAGTAAAAATCGAATAAAAACGTTGTTCTCACTAAAAAGGTTTAAAACTCTTTTACTAATTTCCTTTTAGAGACAAAATAAAACATTTAACTAGATTATGAGCAGGTAAAAGTTGCAAACGTATTCAGACGTGGAAGTGAAAGTATGTCTAAATATTTAAAATTGCAGTTTATATTAGCGACATGTCATCAAATGACTAGCGGTATGCGAAATTTGTGTTCTACA
Organism: Limonius californicus; assembly: GCA_014611495.1. Lineage (NCBI taxonomy): Eukaryota > Metazoa > Arthropoda > Insecta > Coleoptera > Elateridae > Limonius > Limonius californicus. The sequence goes on from JABXWE010027707.1 coordinate 27,508, forward strand.
ACAATAAATGTATAAAAAGTAAATGATAATAAATCATGTAAACAATTTTATTACTTTGTTTTGTAAACTACCATCGCACAACTACGACCGATATCCGTTGTACCACGTAATTAGTACCACATAAAGTACAGTACGCTCGCGATAATGTGAACAGGATGAAACCGTTTATATTATCGCAACTGTTCACTCTAGTGGGGTGCAAATCAGAAACTTATGCAATATGAATGAGCGTTTAAATAACAAGCATGTATGTGATTGTAAAATTTACAGTACCTGTAGATACTTATTATATACTGGTTATTTTTTGTTTATTAATTGAAATACACACCCCCAAAAAGTCTAAGGATATATATTTTTTTTTTTTGAGAAATTTCGCAATATTTTTAATTTTTTTTTTCTCTCAAAATGAATAATTGGGCTCTTTAATATC
>JABXWE010027710.1:0-24242 GCA_014611495.1 Limonius californicus
TTATTACACATACCATGAGACCAATAAAAACCCAAGTCAAAGACACCTTTGGAATTTTAAAGTCTTGTCTTAGATTAATCTGCAATTATAAAGATGTAAACATTTTAAATATTCATACATTAATAATTGACAGTTTACATTTCAAATTTTTATTAGGTTATTTATTAAGTTAATTGATTACAGCAAAAGTAATTACAATTACATATTACAATACTGTGAAATAAAGATGTTAACAGTGAACGTAGAATTTTTATATTAGAATCTTATTTTCACATGGTACGAAGAATGAAAATGATGATGACAATATTAATTTCAAACCTGCTTCACAGAATCTCAACAGCGTTATCCGAATAAGAGTACAAACTTCACTTATAACAATTTCTAGCAAGTTGCCAAGATTATTGTGAATAATTTTAGAAGAAGTAGAAGCATTGAAAGAAGAAAGAGATCAGGAAGACCTGTGAAAAGAACTGCAGCCAAGAAATTGATTTGACATACGGTACTTGTCCAACAATTAAAGGAAAAAGATTGGAGCACGTTTCCATACACAATACACATGGTTCATCAACTTTTACCTTGTGATTTCTAACCTAGAACAAATTATTGTCACTGTTCTTAAAAAACATAAATAATAATAACATATCGGATCTTACTTGGTTCAGCGATGAAGCCTGGTTTCACCTTAGTCGGTATCTTAACAGCCAAAATATGAGAATCTGAGCAACAGATAATCCGCATATTATGTTTGATTTATGGGTCGTTGTTTCATAAAGATGAATAATTTTTTGCAGAAAATATAACTGCTGATTATTATCTTCATAATATCTTAACCCTCTTTTTCAATTAACTTCATGATGATGAAAATAGAAATAGTTTCTTCCAGCAGGACAATGTTACAGAACATATTGCTAATCGGGCCATACAATGTTTACAGGAATTTTATGATGTTAATTAGTAGACATTTGTTTCCACCAAGGTCACTCGATCTTACAGTTCCAGACTTCTTTCTATTCCCTTATCTAAAAAACAATATTTTTAGTAATAGACCACAAAATCTAGAAGATTTACAAAATGCTATTTTGCCAAAGCTAGAAGACATGAGTGTGTTTGAAAATCTTAAGGGAAGATTGGCACTTATGTTTAGAAAACAACGGTCAACATTTTTAACATCTTCTGTTAAATCCTTTAGTTACATGGTTCTGTAAATGTGTATGCAACAATTTTATTTAAAATAAACGTTTATTTACATATCCCATAGCTGCATTACCTCACTATTTCGACCACAGGGACCGCAGAGCACTTGAGCAAGCAATGTAACCTATAGAGTCGAAGTGCAAACCCACTAACTAACCCACTTCAAAACCCTGCTATTGATCAATCAATTAAGTGGTCCAATGGTTAGAGCACCGGGTTCCGGTGCGGTAGGTCGGGAGTCCAAACCCCCTACTTGATGCCTGGCGGGCGGCATATCTAGCCGCTTTAAATAATTGAGTACCTGAGTTCGAATGAATAAGAGGTAATACTGCGGTTGTCTAATGTGAGATGCTCACCATACCAGCTCGTGTCATTAATTTGGCACGCGGTAACCTGGTGTGAGAGCAAGGATACGGGAGCTGTGACCTTCCGCCTTGCAGACCAAACCCCTTCGTAGGGTGTAGAGCCTCACCACGATTATTATTACATATTTATAATCACAGATTAATCTAAAAAAAGACTTTAAAATTTCAAGGGTATCTTTGTCTTGGGATTTTATTGCTCTCACGATATATCCAGAACATAATAACATAAACCAGTAAAAAACGTATTATAATAGGACAAATATATTATATACAGGGTGGAGTAGCTTAGTATCTTTGTCTTGGGATTTTATTGCTCTCACGGTATAACCAGAAAATAATAACATAAACCAATAAAAACAGTTACTATAATACGACAACTATATTATATACAGGGTGGAGTAGCTTAGTTGCCCCGTCCTTCACAAGAGGTTCACGCAACCTAACGGATGCACATGTATGGCAGCAACTAAAATTATTGAATTCTTTATAGTATAGATATGGTTCATAGTTACCTTCTATCAAGTTGATCTGTTACTGTAGTAATTAACAGTTTTATTAATATTAACTATATTCGTATTTAACAAGAAATGTACCCATTGATGCAACCGTACTGTAGTAAAAACTGAACAAGTGAAAAATAGCAAAAAATAACTAGCAAAGTTTTAGTTAATTCAGTTAATGTTCAAAATTACCTTCATTCACTTGTACACATTTTCTAATTTGTTTAAAACAATCTTCGAATTCGGGCCACCGTGTCAGGTGTAATTTACGGGATTCTCATTCAGTACCTCTAACACTATTAGTTTGTTTTCCATGTTCGTAATCGTTCTGGGTGTACATCTTCTGCACTTAATTTACCTACGTTTCTTAAAGACGTTTCAAGGCGTCTATATATGTTTTCAGGCGGTGGGCTTCCAGTGGATAGCACGTGATAAATAAATTGCGAACTGCAGCCGCATTTCCACGGCAGTCACCAAAAATAAGCAACAAGTCTGTTTTCTCATTATCTGAAAACAGCTTGTCAATTCCTTTTTATAAAATGTATATGAGATGGAACACCGTGTTTTTTTACGTTTTGGACCCAAGTCAGATAAACTGGGTTGGTTAGTTTCGAAATTATTAAATAGAAGAGGTATGCCAAAATCCATGAAGTTAGGGTACTTAAAACTAATAATTAAAAAAAAAACAAAAAATACGTTACTCTGTTTTCTGACCACCCGATATATACTTGTAAGGCATGTTCCGATATGTTTCCACAAGGTTGTCGATTCCTTCGGTATTCCCCAATTACTTACATCTAAACGAGCCTTTAGTTGAAATTAACTGTTTTGCAATCAGGTCGAATAGAAAAATATTATCCTTTTGTGGCCCATTTTAGGTGTAGTAGGAAGTAAATAGTTTAGCTTATTTAGTTATCGTATTTTATGTGGATATATAAAATATATCCGAAAAATAAATAAAACTGTATTAACAAGAATTATACAATACAACATACACATCAAATGCAAAGATTCTAACACAAAATAAATCTGAAATGAGATTTTACGACTTCCTTGGGTAAAATTATAATTTTTATTACCTAAAATTGATTTGCATATTAGCTTTGTTAATTAATATACTTATGTGGTAAAAGCATTATCCCGAATATTTAGGTTAAAGTCGTAGATATTTGCAAAATAGAAGTAAGTAAGTTTTAGTATGAATTTTAGCCGAATAACATTGAGTTTTAATTAGTTCTAACTGCTTTTCCGATTCACTTTGATCCACTACAACTAAGAGGGGATTACAAAACCTAGCCATATTGCTTTTCAGTGCCGTGATCAGTGATATATAATATAGATGATGTAAACGGCTCTAAAAGCCAGCCTTTTTCACGTAGGCCGGATAATATTGTTAAATGGACCGAAATAGAAGCAATTAATTAAAGGCACATTTAATGTCGGATTCACCATCAAGTAGTGGGAGCAAAGTATAAATCAAGGGATCTTAAATGTTCTATTTTTTAAATAACCAAAATTATATAAATAAAACTAAATAATTATTATAATCACGAATGCAAGATCTGGACCACATTTGAAGATCGAAACGAAAGGCAATAGATATACTGAATTCCATACTATGGGTAGAAATTTGAGTAATAAAAGAAAGACAGCTATATAAAATGAAACAATAACATTAAATAATCGAGAGAAACAAGAACCAACTACTAGCACTAGTGGATTACTGGTGGAGATAATCGATCATCATGGCTATAAATGAAGACGCAGTTACAAACAAATACAATGAAGACCGTATTGGTATGGCATATGGTACGGGAATGCCGAACGTATGCAAAAGAGGAGGTCACCTAGGAGAATTATGCTATGGGTCCCGGTAGAACAAAGGAAAAGAGGAAGGGAATAGGGAATAGCAACAAGGAATTCAATAAGCGATACAGGTGAGAGGGTTGGAACCTGAAGAATGGCGGAATCGGATAATGAAATTGGGAGCATGAAAGAGAAGACAATCTTCGTGGTAAACCGGATAGAGAGAGAAAGAGAGGGGGAAGAAAAGAAAGACGAGAAGTGTATCATATTTTTAAGGAGCATTAGAAGAGCGAGAACAATTTTGGAAAATTAATGAGACGTTTTTCGAAAAATTTGGTTATATTGATAATGTCCTCATTGAATTTTTGAAGAACAAAACAAGAGTTTTTTATTATAATACATGGTAGAATACGTGTAAATAGTATCCAATGTTTAGATAATATTACGAATATTGTTAACTATATCGTTTGTCGAAATTTGACCAATAAAAATCCCGGATTTTGCATTTGATGGCCATGGCCAACCAAAATTGTAAATTGTAATTGTACTTGTAAATGCCTATTTTGATCGACGTACATACAGAAAAAATATTTTGCAACTAATTAATCCTACTACTCGAAATACCGGTGTTGCTGACATTCTATAAAAATCTCAATTTCCATGGACGAAGTGGTTTCGTTCTATTTACACTGTTTTCCTGCCAGAAAATTCGGGCAGATCCATCCTATATCAGTGTGCTTACCACTCAGGCAATTCATATCTATGCCGAAGGAATATTCGTAGTACCACCCCAAAAATAGTCTATATCACGGCATTTTATTATACAGCTAGCAGAGGTTGGTTCGATAAATTCAAAAAAGAAGCAACCTCCACAACATTCGAATCAGCGGAGAAGCAGCGAGTGCAGATACTGCTGCTCCTTCAGTTTTTCCAGCAATTTTAAATGCCATAATTGAAAGAGAGAATTATCCCCCGAAACTAGTTTTTAATGCTGACGAGACGGGATTTTTCTGGAAGAGAATGCCAAAGCGTACAATTATAGCGCTTGAATAAAAGCGAGCACCAGGATGCAAAGCTGCAAAAGATCGTTTCACCCTTCTTCTAGATGGTAACGCCAATGGTGATTTTAAATTAAAACCACTGCTTGTATATCATTCCAAAACGCTAAGAGCCATGAAAGGAATTTTAAAATCTAGTTTACTTGTAATTTGGGAATTTAATAAGAAATCTTGGATCACTGGAGCATTTTTCAAAATTGGTTTACCAAATATTTTTGTCCATCCTAAAACGTTACTGTGAATTTAAAAAAATTGAACCAAAGGCTCTATTACTGATGGATAATGCTCCAAGCCATCCCACCAACTTGTCCGACACTTTCGGTTGAAGTAGTTTTCCTACCACCCAACACTACGTCGTTAATTCAGCCAATGGATCAGGAAGTCATATCAAATTTTAAGGCATATTATCTTCGTCGCATATTTCAACAATGTATTGATAAAACAGACGGCGAAAATAAAGAATCAATTGTGCAATTTCGGAAAAAATATAACTTCATGGATGCCATGCAATATCTACCTCGCTTGACAAGAATTAACTGATAAATGCATGAACGGAGTCTGGAAGAAGGTATGGTCAGAGGTATCCAAGGATTCTCAACGAGAAGAGCCTATCGTTGGACAAATTGTCAACCTAAATGATACAGCAGGAGTAGGATATGTAGATGGACAGGATATTGAGGAGTTAATGCAGGTTTCTGGTGAGAGCCTTACCAATGACGACCTTCAAGAACTGACAGAACTAGGAAATCATGTAGAACTTGAAAATAGTGATTCTGAAAACGAAGAGCCCAAAGAATTGCCTACAGATTTCCTTAGTAAAACTTTGGTAACGATATTCGAAATCATCGATCAAATTGTAGCGAATGATCCAGATTTTGAAAACAGTGCTGACGCAAAACGAGGCGTTTTGAATGCGATCTCCTGCTACCGACATAGCAAAAAATCCAGAATTTCAGAAAATCCAGGAAATTCATCACGCAAATGAAGTTTATATTTCTGTGTGCATATGTTTATGTTTTATGTAACATATACATGTTCCATACCACATAAACATAACGTTATGTTACATATATATGTTACATAACACAGAAACATAATCGTATGATTATACAAATCAATATAAAAATAACTTAAAATCAAAATAAAATTTGTTTTTTTTTTGGTCGCGTGTTCCCCTTTCCCTATTTACTAAATGTTAAAAAGACCTCGTTTTTTCATTTAGCGCTGTGTCGTCTAAGAATGCATCCTAAGCGCTAAACGGGGTACGTACATTTTGTTATAAAATTGATATTTTTATGTTGAAGGTTTTTTCCATATAACTAACTGTTTTTTATTTTTTATAACAAGTACATTTTTGTATTGTTTTTATTTTGTTTTTAAATTAAATGAAAACGAAAATATGATACAATTTTACTTATTTTCGATTAAACACGAATTTACTTATGGCTCGAAATCTAGTAAACGCAATAATTAAATAGAACGAATTACTAGCAATGACATTCTGCTATTATTTTATTTGAAAACGAATGTTATCGAAGAGTGATTTATGAAGATGATTCGCAGAAAACTTAATTCTAGGTCAGTTATATCATAAAAGTTAATCGTCCTACGTCTGTAATGACAATGCCATACACCGGTCTCCACTCGCTCAATGAGTTGCAAAATTATTGCAATGGGTAAATGGATTGTATAGGGTGTTACTCAAGTATTTAAAAAACAGTTGGCATAAAAATAACTAAATTTGGTATAATCTGATGAAGTAAGGAAAAAAATTCCAAAAGGCGAAGACAGCAAGTGATGTTTCTCATTCAAAAATATTATCTTATAAAAATATAAGGAAATCGGGAGCTTGGAATAAAATCATTTTCTTTGAACGAGTAGCAATTTAAAATTATTAAAATATGTATTATAAAAACAAATTACGTTAGCGTAGATTAAGAGACGGCCGTGAGCTAGAGGTTAGCCCGTTAGACTTATACGCTGAAGGTCCTGGGTTCAATTCTCAGTACCAGAACATGAGTTTTGTATCGACCATACTCCCTGGCAAGGCAATGGCAAACTAACGAGGTATTCTACCTAGTAAATCTTCTCTGGAGTAGAAATGTTTACACTTCCCGTGATTCGCAGCCCACGTTAAAGCTGTAGGTCCTCTACGTTTGTGGCACACACAGGCGTAGTAGAGAAAATCGCTACGTCTCGTAAGAGATGAAGCTCTCGAAGAAGAAGAAATTCTCATAAAAGAAGTAAAATATATAAGTTGTATTAACTTTTCAGGAACACGATATTTTACAAACAATGTAGTGTAATAATTTGTAATCAGTAAGAATTGACAAAGGGAATAGCAGTTTACCCAACCTCGGCAAATACAAGCGTCCGCATACTTTTAAAGTGATAAATTTGTATTACAAAACAGACATTTCTATAGCAGATTTATATAACAATAAGTTTGTGTATTTGACTTTCTGGTTAATTTAAATGGAAGGAAAAAATGTAATGGAAAATTGATGAATATCATGTTTTTTTTTTATATATTTTTACTGCTTATAATGCTTATGTAATTCTACTGTTAGCTCTGCAATTAGCAATTATATCTTAGCTTTATATCCGTACACACTGGGTGACTAATATGCAAACAACGGGATTTAAATAGTATTTACTTTAAATTACAATTGTACAATGCGTAATGTAACGTGACTTTTGGACAGTTTCTGTTAATTTGCAATTGAAATAAGATCTAGTATACAGGGTGGTTGATTTTTCATTACATATTCATTAATTTCGTCAGAATCCAACCATTTAAAAAATTCAGAAACTATTCTTAAATAACTTTATACGCTCCTTGCATCCGCCTACCTTGTCATCTGAAATACAAACGAGCAGAGATTACTCTTCCTAAATGGAACACCCTATATTTCTTGCAGATTCAATTTTTAGTATGGCACAGTATTTATTTTTTTCATTTAACAATAAATAATGTCATAAAAGGAGGAAAACAAAGTTACCTAACCAGGCTTTGGAAATGCAACATCCAGTACAAAACGGGAACATTACATTTATTGCTCCAAACATAAAATCTTATATTGAATGTTCAGGATATCTCGGAGGCCAAAATTATGGCCTATTATTACCAATTCAGTTATTTCCAAATCATTGCTGCAAAAGTTGTCACAAGTTGTGCTTACATAATATATGACGGCGCACCGTCATACTCTAACCATGTTTGGTTCAGGAGACCCAAAGGGCTGATCGTCTGTCAAACACCTGACAAGTATTTTGTTTATTTCGTTATAACGCAACAAGTATAATATTCTTGATTCCAAAGCCTACTTAGGTATTTTCTTTTTCTTTATATTATGACATTATTTGTTCTCTTTAGGTTTTCGCATTTCTCTATTGACTAGGTTTCTAATTCTATTATATTCTTCTTTGTTTTCGTCATGTTTATGTTTTCTCCTTTCTTCTATTAAATTTATGATGTTGTCATTTATCCAAGGTTTTTGTGGATTCCTTTGGGTATAGCCTAATGTCTCTTCAGCTGCTTCCGCAATTGCTGCTTTTATATTCTCCCATTTTTTATTAATTGATTTTTCTTCGATTTTTTCCAGTAAAAAAAATTGATCAGCCAAAGACATATATGACACAGGAACTGTACCTACAGATTTTAAAACGAGCATAATGGTTATAATGCCAAAGAAAAACAAAGCAACTAACTGCGAAGAGTATAGAACCCTTAGTTTACTAACACATGTCTCAAAAATCCTAACTAGAATAATAAATAACAGAATTTATAATAAAATAGACGCCAATCTACAGGAAGACCAGTTTGGGTTCAGAAAAAATAGAGAAACTCGTGAAGCTATATTTTGTATACGGAATTTAATTGAAAAGAGTTTAGAAGTAAATATAAATGTGTATATAAGTAGCATTCGTAGACATCAAAAAGGTTTTCGCCAACGTAAACTGGACTATTATGATGGACATTTTAAATCCATACAAATCTACTATAGAGACAGAAGAATGATAAAAGAACTATATGAAAAACAAACGGCTATCTTCAACATTAATAACTGTCAAAGAGAAACAAAAATTCGAAAAGGAGTCAGATAGGGTTGTAATCTGTCTCCAATTTTATTCAATATTTACAGTGAACAAATAATGAATAAATGTAAAGAGATCTGCACAGGCATAAAACTAGGGGAAGAAAGAATACAAACTATAAGATTTGCAGACGATATAGCGGTTATTGCTTCGGATGAAAGGAACTTACAGCGACCACTAGAATACGTGGACGAAGTACTAAGAAAGTATTCGATGGAGATAAACAAAAACAAAAGGGAAGTAATGATATGCTCCAGAGCACCAGAAGCAGATGATATAAAAATAAAAATTCAAGACGTCACGCTCAAACAAACAACATCTTATAAATATCTCGGAATTTATATCAATGAGGATAGAAAAAGTGCTGAAGAGATTAAAAACAATAAGACAAATTAAAGTCGCTTTTAACAACAAAAAATCACCACTGACATCCTAAAATGTAAGTCTAACAACCAGGAAAAGATTAATTAAAACATGTATTTGGAGTACCGTATTATATGGGTCAGAAACATGGACGTTAGGAAAAAGAGAAGAACGTCTATTGGAAGCCTTAGAGATGTGGATATGGAGAAGAGTGATGAAAATAAAATGGACGGATAGAGTTACGAATAACCATGTACTAGAACTAGTAGAAGAAAAAAGACTGTTGCTAGAAACTCTAAAACAAAGAAGACATAAATGGACACATGTATAGGAACAATCCATATATGGTACACAAGATAGAAGGTTTCGTGATAGGAGAAAAAGTCAGCGGAAGGCCACGTCTAGAATTCATGAAGCAAGTCATGAAGCAAGTCATGAAATACGCAGATGCGAGAAATTACGCAGACTTAAAGGAAATGACATGCGATCGTCAGACATGGATAGCTGCCAATCAATCCAGGGATTGAAGCTGAGAAAGAGATAGAGAAAATCCAAGGTCATTTTTTTGCTTTCTACTGAAATTTTACATGACATACCCCATGTTGTATCCGTGTCACAAAAAAATTGATTTTTGTTTACCAGTGTAGTTAGTATTACGAGGTCTGATCAAAATGTATCCAGAATGGTTTCATAAGTTTGAAATGACTGTACACTTAGGGATGTAGTTTTGCATAAAGTGACCTTGGCATCTATTACATATGTGCTGTGAATCACATTGGCCTTGCTCAGTTGGTTGTTTCACAGTAATGTGTTTTGGTGACATATGTGTAACTGTTTGGAGCATTTATCATGTCTGAAAAAAGTGATCAGCGAATTTGTATCAGATTTACAGAAAGTTTATGGGGAAGATTGTATGAGCCGTGTACAACTTTACGAGTGGTATAAACGCCTCAAAAATTGTCTTAAAAGTGCTGAGAGTGATCCGCGTTCTGGAAGACCTACAACCAGCAAAAGTGAAAAACATATTGAAGCTGTGCGCACAGCTATGCGGGAAAATCGTCGAATCACTATTCGTGAGTTATCTTCAGACCTATACATTAGTTTCGGTTCAGTTCAATCAATTCTTACGAACGATTTGGGTATGAGACGCGTCTCAGCCAAATTTGTACCAAAACTCCTCACAGTTGAGCAAAAACACGCTCGTGTTTCAGCTGCTACGGAGTTGCTTGAGTGCGTCACAAACGACGAAAACTTTATAAAATCAATCGTAACTGGAGACGAAACGTGGGTTTATGGAATGGTCCCGAAACTAAGGCCGAATCTTCACAGTGGAAGACCACAAAGTCTCCCAGACATAAAAAAGCACGACAAAACCGCTGCAATGTTAAGATGATGCTGACTGATTTTTCGATTACAAGGGAATTGTGAATCATGAATACGCTCCATTGGGCTTAACAATCAACAAGGAGTACTGCTAAGTTCTGCGACGTGTGAGGGACGCAGTTCGTCGGAAAAGACCGGACTTGCATGAGAATGGCGAGTGGCCATTGCATCATGACAATGCCCCTGCCCACGTATTGCAACTTGTGCAGCAGTTTCTTGCTAAGCACCGTAATCCGTCAGCCACCCTATTCGCCAGACCTTCCTCCCAGCGACTCTTTTATATTTCCGAAAATAAAATTCTATTTGAAAGGAAAAAGATTTCAAGACATTGAGGAGATACAGCAGAACACGACGAAGCAGCTACTCGCTATTTCAAGAATTTAAAAAATGTTTCGAGCAATGACAGCAACGCTGGATTACGTGTGTGGCTTCGGAAGGGGATTACCTTGAAGGCGATTAAATATTAATTTCATAAATCTTTAATTTATTTTTAAATAAAGCCATTCTGGATACATTTTGATCAGACCTCGTATGCATATTAAACACGCTATCTCTCTTAAACAGGCACTCATCGCTTCAAATAATACATCTTGAGATGTCACCATTGTCACAAATTCTATTTAAAATCGTGTTGCAAAGATTCAATAGGGATATGCTATCATTTTCACAGAGAGGCTGAAGTTTACAGATATTATATGGCTAAAGAAGTTTTTTTAGAACCAAATGTACGGTCTTGTTTCTAGGGATATTTAATGTTTTCAATTAATTGCCGGGTAGGTACTCATGGAGGGCTCTTCCTGTGTTGCGTCTAAAATTTGCGGTTATATTGTATACCTTTGCCTTGGTCGGCCAGCGTTTGCATTTCTTTTGACAAACCAACCAGTTTCACAAACACGTTGGTCCAGCCTTCGAAAAACATCTCCTCCTAGGATGCCACCGGTTTGGAAAACGTGCCCGGTATTCTTATTGTGCCATGTCAGCATTTCCATTACATAAATCATATACCATGTACATATCGGCAAACTCATTGAACGTAAATTTCATTATAAGTAACGTAATAAGATAACAAAAAAACATAGAAACACAAGAACTAACAAAAACTGTACAAATAATCAGAGATAACACAAAATTAAATTAAGCAGATAGAATTAATTTGATTTTGTAGTGTTCAAATTTGACAATACCATGGGGGCGACTACTTATTGTTTTACAATATTGCAAAATGTATTTTTTATGAAAATAAGTTAATAAGGAAATACTAAAAACAAACTTTTTAGATAGAAAGACCACATCTATGGAAAAAATTCACAATTGTCCGTTTCTCTAAATTGCAACTATCGATTAATAACTTATATTAAAAGACCAGATCGAAACCTCGGGGACCTCGTGCAGACGCAGGAAGCGTAGTAATACATTTTAATATTAGGATTTGCTACTTTTTCGTTAATTTATACACACTCTGTACCTGTATTATTTATTAACTACTCTACATTCCCAATAATTTGTCGCTTCCAAAATCAGCCGCTCGGGTGCGGTGCACCCCTTGTACCCTCAGGTTGCGGTGGCTATGCGCACATCCAAGCAGTTAAGTTTTTTAAGAAGCCGATCACATCTTTAGCTATTTAATTTTATTAGTAATGAATTAGGCAATATCTAGTGAAGGACGTTAAAAAGAAAGTGACATCTACGTTCGCCATTTTATCAACGCGTTGTATTTCTTTCCAAGGGTGTGGTCCGCCAGTATGTAACATAAACATTAAGATTGTGTTCAGCAGAAATTACCCACTAAATTTAATATCGATGTTTATACAAGTACTAATAGGTTCGGCCGAACCAATATTTACCGCCTCGTTCCGTACTAAATAGTTACGTGCCGCTTGGCAATATCTGTAGGCTGCAATAGTGCATTCTATACCCGGGTATCTACGCCTCCCGAAGACATTTTACTGCGCGTAGAAGTGTATGTTGTTGTTCCGGCCGGCTTATCAACATTATAAATTAAACACACTGTTGCTGATTTAAATTTATTGTGAAACTATTCATTATGGCATACATTCAAGGTAAGCTCTTTATAATATATAGCTTTCAAAAGCGATGCCCTTTTAAGGAAGGAGGAATTCCGGAATTTCTCTTGGGTTTATTGAAAAAAAAGTACTGGAAATGTTTAATCATTTTGATGGGAAACAGCTATTTAAAAATAGTTTTATTTGTTGTTTAGGTAGGAAAGTCAATGGAAACTTCCTACATAAAAACTGTTAGATAACCGGTTCATAACATAATTTATATTATTTTAGTCAAATTTAAAAGTGGATTTATTAGTAGGTATTGGTGTGGTGTGGTAGGTACCTTTCCACCATTTACTTGAGTAAGATAGAGAACTAATACATGCTGCAGATGCTTGCTGAATCTAGTAGAGTAGAAGCAACATCATACGTTCAATATTAGAAAGGATAGGCTTACAATAAAATTTACTATTCTTTGCTGTCATGTGACAATCAATTTTACTGCAATTTCCACGCTAAGTGGCCGTCTGCTAATTTTATTTTTGAACCAGACCGGAAATTACAAATCGATAACGTAAGTCTGTTACTGGCACTTGCAAAGACCTTGCTAGTATGCATTGTGTACCTGCTACCTGCCGCGTTATGTATGCCCAATAGACATAAAGTACTTTTAGTTCTGGGTTTGGCTTTGCGATTATTTAATGGGCATTCCTTCATTTAATGTATTCAGCCTTTTTAAATTTAGATACCTAAATCCTGCCATACAATTTTGGAAAAAGTCGTACAAAACAACTGTGAAATTCAAGGGGTTGGTCTAGCAAACATAATGTTAGGTAGTACCTAAATTCACCCACGGTCAAAGTTGCAAATTTTAGGGCGTAATTTAATTATCACCTAATTCTGTCTCCCTGTATGAGGCTTGTAAATATTTAATTTATGACAGGGTTTACAGGTACAATTCCTTGCTGTACCTGGCATTTTTAATTAAAGTCTGTAATAAAAGTCTATTATTAACATCTCATCCTACAATACTACCTAATATAAACTTCCTGAATGAATATTAAAATCGCAAGTTATTTGAAGGTCGCAGAATTCGCATAAACTGTCATGTATGTATAATCGCAAATCGATAACCGTGTAGAACTGTAGACCGTAGAGCTACATACAGCCAAGTTATAACGGAAAATTATCTCTTGTCCATATTGTTGAAATTTTATTAGCTGAACTGTATTTATTTCTTACTAGCGTTGTTATCTTTGTGGGATATACAATTATAAGAAACGAATTTATTCTTACCATACCTAAAAAAATTAGAAATGTGGTCTCTTCTTCAATAAATAAAATTAAGCTTTATCTTCAGAATCAATACAATTGTGAGCGCTTAATAAACAGAACAATTGTAAATAATTAATTTTTCATCCTGACTGACATTCGACTTGATTCTACAATGGAGAATACAGTATACAGGGTGTTAATGAATTGCAGGGACAAACTTCTAGGGCTTAAAGTATATATGAAAACAAACATTTTTTGTTAATAGATGTATGGTCAAAAGTGTTTCCTTTCAGGGAGAGAGCTTCTCAAACATTCTATAAGAAGCGCCTAAATGTAGGCAACTCAATTCACTACCTACTATTTGTTTCCATAACGATGGAAATTAATACAGAATAAATAAATCCCAAATTTCATTTGAATTGGAAAAGTGGGAAAGAAGGCTTTATTTATCCTGTATTAATTTCCGTCGTTTAGGAAACAAATAGTAGGTAGTAAATCGAGTTGCCTATATTTAGGCGCTTCTTATAGAATCTTTGAGAAGCTCTATCCCTGAAAGGAAACACTTTACCCCATACATTCATTAACAAAAAATGTTTGTTTTCATGTATACTTTAAGCCCTAGAAGTTTATCCCTGCTATTCATTAACACCCTGTGTATTGATGAGCTTAGGATTGTAATAAATTTCCAAAACAAACATGCCCTTCTCCCTGGAAATATAAGCGAATAATAATTTTCCCGGGTAAAGAAACGTTTACAAAACACAGAAGAATAGGGTACATTCAAAAAACCAATAAGCAAATACCATTTAAAAATTAATGGAACCACAAGCAAAAGAATCAACAAAAAATTAGAAAATATTACCAATTGGAATAATTCAATTATTTTTCGTTCCGACATTTTTAGAGTAATTACCTTTAAGTGTACTTAAGAAGGTGGGCTTTTAAGGGCCCGGCCAGCCAGAGAGGGTTTTTTTAATATTTGCTCCACGAAAAGCCCAAATTAGAAACTATAACTGCTACGACCCAATTGGACCCTTGTCTTATATAGTGAAACACGGTTACATTAAAAATAATTGCGAAATTAGTTGATAAATAGTTTCACATATTACAGAATTATGTACCTTTAAATTTGTTTTAAAAAGTGGTTATGCTTGGTTAAATTCCGCATACTGTATTTAACATTAGTCGGCGCAGTCCGGTCCGGTCCTCACTATTGAGAATTAATTGGGGGCTCAGTGCAACCCAGTACCCATTCATCAGGATTAATAGTGACCTCTGTGCAACCCAGTACCCACTGTTCAGAATTAATAATCGGCCCAGCTGGGTTCTCACTATTAGTTGGGAGTTAAATGCGGTCCGGTATACACTATTCAGAATTAATAACGGCCCCAGTGCAATACAGCATTCACTATTCAGAAATAATGGTAAGCCCAGTGCGGCCCGGCCCTCTCAGCTCCATTCGTTCCGCTCAATTCTGTATATTTGGGCCAGGCACCGTTTTAATCAGATCCGGTGCTCACTATGCAGAATTACTGGTGAACACAATCCGGCCCAGTTCTGTGCGATTCTCACTATTCAGAATTAATCGTGGGGCCAGCGCCAAAATGATAATGGCAAAGACAAATGCCACCGGTCTGCTATTGTAGACCCGGCCTATAAAAAAGTGAAAACTGAGTCTAATCGGACATATACGGCCCGATTCTAACTATTCAGAATAAATAGCGCACCCCGGTCCTGACAATTAAAAACGAAAAGTGGTCGCAGCCTAGTTCCATCCGGTCCGTTTAATTGTATATTTGTAATTATGACTCGGCGCATAAAAAGCAGAAATCTAATCCTAATCGGAACAGACTTATTTCCTGTCTGGTTCGGTCCTCGCTATTTAGAATTAATGGCGCCCAGCCTATTCACTATTCAGAAATAATGGTAGGCCCAGTGCGGCGCGGTCCTCCCAGCTCCATTCGATCCGCTCAATTCTGCAATTTGAAGCAATAATAATAATAAGCCGATCTCTAAACCAAATTGGGCCAGGCATAGTTTCAGTCAGGTCTGGTGCTCACTATCCAAAATTAATGGCGAACACAGTCTGGCCCAGTTCTGTGCGATTCTCACTAGTCAGAATTAATCGCGGGGCCAGCGCGACCCGGTCCGCATTATTAAGACTGATAATGACCCAAACCAATGCCACTATTGTAGATGCGGCTCACAAAAAAAGTGAAAGCTGAGCCAAGTTGGACATATACAACCCGATTTTAACTATTCAGAACAAAACTCGCACCCCGGTCCTCACAATTAAGAACGAAAAGTGGTCGCAGCCTAGTCCCATCCGTTCCTTTCAATTGTATATTTGTAATTATACTCGGCGCATAAAAAGTCAGAAGCTAATCCTAATCGGACCATATTTATTTCCAGTCTGGTTCGGTCCTCGCTTTGTAGAACTAATGGCGCCCAGCTTTCTTTGGCCCGCTTCTCATTATTCAGATTTAATGGTAGGGCTAGTGCAACCTGATCATCACTATTAAGAATGTATAGTGGCCCCAGCCCAGCCTTTCTGGTCCGTTCAACCCTATATAGTTGTTGGTATATACCTACCATATAAAAAATCGTAAGTCGAACCTAATCGGCCAGATGTTGTCCCAGTCCGGCCAGGTCGTCACTATTAAGAATGAAGAATGGCCCCAGCCCAACCTCTTATGGTCCATTCAACCCTATATAGTTGTTGGTATAAACCCACCATATAAAGAATCGTAAGTCGAACCTAATCGGGCCAGACGTAGTCTCAGTCCAGCCAGGTCGTCACTATTCAGAAGTTATGGTAAACATCATCAGGGCGAGCGCGGTCCGATTTTCACTATTTAGAATTAATGCTGGGTCTGATGCGACCTGGTCCTCACTATTAAGAATGAGAATACTTGCCCCAGCCCAGTCTCTTCTGGTCCGTTCAACCCTATATAGTTGTTATAAACCAACCATATGAAAATTCGTAAGCCGAACCTAATCGGGCCAAACGTAGTTTTAGTCCGGCCAGGTCGTCACTATTTAGAAGTTATGGTAAACATCATCCGACCGAGGTCGGTCCGTTTTAAACTATGTAGAATTAATGATGGGACTAGCGCGCCCCGGTCCTCACTATTAAGAATGAAAATTGTGGCCCCAGTCCAGCCTCTTCAGGCCCGTTCAACCCTATATAGTTGTTGGTATAAACCCACCATATAAAAAGTCATAAGCCGAACCTAATCGGGCCAGACGTAGTCTCAGTCCGGCCAGGTCGTAACTATTCAAAAATTATGGTAAACATCATCCGACCGAGGTCGGTTCGATTTAAACTATTTAGAATTAATCATGGGACTAGCGCGATCCGGTCCTCACTATTAAGAATGAGAATAGTGGCCCCAGTCCATCCTCTTCTGACCCGTTCAACCATATATAATTGTTGTTATAAACCCACCGTGTGAAAAGTCATAAGCCGAACTTAATGGGGCCAGACGTAGTCTCAGTCCGGTCAGGTCGTAACTATTCGGAAGTTATGGTAAACATCATCCGACCGGGATCTGTCCGATTTAAACTGTTTAGAATTAATGATGGGGCTACCGCGACCCGGTCCTCACTCTTAAGAATGCAAATTGTGGCCGCAGCCCAGCATCTTCTGACCCGTTCAACCCTATACAGTTGTTGGTATAAACCCACCATATAGAAAGTCGTAAGCCGAACCTAATCGGGCCAGACGTAGTCTCAGTCCGACCGAGGTCGGTCCGATTTTCACTGTTTAGAATTAATGCTGAGGCTAGCGCGACCCAGTTCTCACTATTAAGAATGAAGAGTTACCTCAGCCCAACCTTTCCTGGCCCGTTCAACACTATATAGTTGTTGGTATAAATCCACCATATAAAAAGTTGTAAGCTGAACCTAATCGGGCCAGACGTAGTCTCAGTCCGGCCAGGTCTTCACTATTCAGAAGTTATGGTAAACATCATCCGGCCGAGCTCGGTCCGTTTTTCACTATTTAGAATTAATACTGGGGCTACCGCAACTCGGTCCTCATCATTCAGAGTTAATAGTGGGCTTAATCTGGCTCAATCTGGCCTACTCGTTCTGCTCTCTGTAGGTATATGTAATTATAGATCGAGAACATAAAAAGCGTTAATCTGGGTCTAACTGTGCCAAACCTAGACGCAGCCAGGTTCAGTCCGGTCAGTGTTGTATTTCCGGCCTGTAAAAAAAGGGAGGCTGCTCTGAAACAAGTTTAATCTTAGCATACACAGAACGACCTGTGTCAACTTCTAATTGTGACAACTAAAATTGTTAGTTCAATGCTAACATTTGACACCATAGTAATGGAATAAGGGTAAAGGTTAGGTATCGATTCTCAAAATGTATTTTAATGTGAAGTTGTAATTGGAAAAATCGGAAAAGGACGAATTTGAAATATACGGATCATAAAATATAGATTCACTTCGGGAATATCTACTGACATTTCAGTTAGATGTATTGAACAATAAATTATAGGGGCGAACCGGGTCACTGATAGCAGGCCGAGGCAATTTTCGGGGTTGGTAATGCTCTATGTATCATCATCAATAATACCATTTTTACTCATAGCAAGCAGTCTATTGTTGATATCGAGTCTCAGGACATCCTCACTTAGTTATCAGTACTTTTTAAAATAAAATGATCTGTAAACTTGTAAAAAATGTAAAAAGTAGTGACGTATTTACAATATTGTTGAGACATGACTCTTTTGTTATCAATTCATTTAGTTCTAAAAATAACCGGTTTAAAATGCTCTTACGCTAACAGATCATTAAAGGATTTTTAGGCATCACATTCTCGGATCATCTGTAGTAAGCACTGCGCCTGTGACAGTCGCACTGTAAATTTCTCGTTCACATGCATGTTTACTGAACTGGATTCGTGTTCAAAATTTAAACTTGCGACCTACTGCGTTAGAGCCATTGTAATGTTACTATTAGATCACACTAGCTTCCTGTAGAGGTTATTTTCTGAAACAAGCAAAATATTAGACAACGTAGCCTGAATTACCCTATATGCGATATCAGTAACATATTCCACTTTTCTTTATAATGAGCAATTCAATTCAATGCCAGCAAACCTGACCAGATCCAAACAATTGCTTATTGAGCCTCAGCGTTCGACTAGAATTACATTATACCTATTTACAAATTATAGCTGTAATAAAGATACCAGCCAATTTAGCAGTGAAAAACAACTTGATTAGCACGGATGTTCCTCAAATAAATGAGTTGCTACAATTGGAAGTTTAGTTTAGTCAATACGTACAAATGCGTCAAAGCGTTGAGCTAATTAGCGAACATTACATAATTGTAATTGCAAAAATCCGCGAAAACACCGGAACGCCTAAAAATACTGCCAGCTTACGTGCCATCGCATTGTTAAATTTGGACGTGACTTCATCGCCAAGGAACCATTCCGTCTAATATAAATTTGGAAGAAAAACATCTATGTTAGTGCCAACTTGCAAAACCTATGTGTAGGCATGGAACAAGAAGGCTTAGCTTACAGTAGATCTATGAATCACTGTCGCCAGTAACTAAGGTATTTTTGTATATAATCACTAAAATTGTAGCATTTTCCGTGTTTACTGATAAAAATTATTAATTATAATAGCAGTACATCTATGTTAAGTACGTGATCACCGGCACAATTTCAGAAATTTATTTATAGTGCTGGAAGGGAGCTATTTTTGATACTTTTTATCAAAGGAAACGTATTTTTCGTGACTTGGCATATATCAAAATTAATATCCACTTATTTGAAGTAGGTAATTTAACAATAAAAATTTAATTGCAATCAATCAGTAGCAATTCCTTTAAACGTTAGGTATTTATTTTTGCTTGTTTTTTAAACTTCTGACCCCTAGACGTTCAATGTTAACATGCTATTAATACCATCCTATTTACCTCTTGGAAGTCAGTTGTGCTACACCGTAAGTAACTAAAACCAGAATTTGATTACTAAACTAATATAGCCTAGTATTTCTAATTTAATTTGCAATGCATTAACATTTACTACCTTTCGTTGCTAAAGTACATAAACATTTGAAAGTTTTATATTATAATCAGACGCTTCATATATTCAAAATGTTTGCGAACACTCGGTATGCCTTAGGATATCTGGCTCTTAGGAACAGCTTGCGATTAACTGGAAACTCTGTTCTTGCTATTTTTCTCATTTGTTTAAAGTAAACACCTTGAGTTTGATGAAAAATTGAGGAAGCTTTTATTTAATGAATGTGTGAAAAACATTGTCAAAGCCAAAGCTTAACTGAAGGATCTAGTAGGATGGAAATTTCCTATTTAATTAACTCTGTAGTAAATATGCTTCGATTAATTTTTGCTAATGTGTGCGATCTGAAAACGTAAACAGCAAGCTGAAGTACAACAGTATTAAGCAGTCCTGCGCCACTTTAAAAATGGAGGAAAATTCTTGTTTAAGTGCAATTATTTTAAATGTTTTCCAGCCATTTACTATTTATATAAAATAGATATTTGATCATTATAATATAATTTTAAAATCCAGCAGAATTTTTGGTTTATAAAAAAATGCAATTAACAACAAGACTTGCTCAAAATTTCAAACACTATGCACCACAAATTAAGACCATATTACATATTTAAATTTAAAGTAATTTTAATATTTGTTCCTTTGAGCCTTTTGTTATTGAACAATAATTCGCATGTTTTTAGCATGGAATTTACCAGTTTTCCTATATCCCTATTCGAAAAACAGGCATCAATCAGAGATTTGATTATTTCTGTTCCTTTTTGATTTCTGTTATTGCATTCTGGTCTGGAGATTCTGCTGGCCAGTCCATCTGGTCGATATTATTGGTCGTAATCCACAATTAAACGTATGGGAAGGGGCGTTATCGTCCTGTATAATAAACTTTTCTTTGTCAAACAGGTTTTAATCAATAGGTAGCGTCTGAACCTGCGATAGCTTTCTGATACATATATCAGAAAGCTATCGAAGGTTTAGAATTTTTGATTCATCACTAAACAGCATTTTCGGCCGCTGCTCTGACAAACTAAGATTTTTATAGATGCTCATTGCTTTGTCGTTGTTATTTTTCAAATTCATCATATTTCCTTAATAACTGGAATAACTGAAGGTTAATTGAAGGTTACCAAGACAGCGATTTCGCAATATGGAACGCCTTTTTTTAGTGTAAAATAATGTTTATCTGATAATTGCGTTTGTTTTTCTGGGAGTTACTTTGCAGCTTTAGACGAAATTTAAAGAGTGAAGGAATGTTTTAAAATAATTGCGGGTTTATATAACGTTGAAACAGAAATTAGTAAATGAACTTTAAATATTTACTTAATAACCCAATTATTTTCTATTGTAATGAACGAGACGGCCGTGAACTAAATGTCAGCGCTGGAGGCTCTTACGCTGAAGGTCTGGGGTTCAATTCTCAGTACCGAGACATCAGAGTTTTAACGGTTGTCTCCCTCGCAAAGTAATGGCAAATCAGCGAGGTATTCTGCCTAGTAAATATTTATTGGAGTAAAAGTGTTTACACGTCCCGTGGCTCGGGGTCCCCATTAAGCTGTAGGTCCTCTACGGTTGTGGTATTTGAAACAACACGCGACACAAGATAAAAGATCGCTATGCCTCGTATCAGATAAAGCACTCAAAGAAGACTGTAATGAATAATTAAATGAAATATAATATGGTTGGTATATAAAATTTAATACTAGAGATAACCAGCACGAAGTTCCGCCATTTTTTGAACTTAAATAGAGGTTCCTAACTTTAAAAGGTTGCGCTGGAGCAAATTTTCCCTGACAATTTCTTAAAATAATATATGGTTCTAAATGATTCTGAATTACAAGAATACGTAATTGTGATTTTTAATTTACATATTTGATTTTAGTTCCCTGCTGTTTGAAAGTTTAAATGTGGCAAAATTTCAAAAGTTTAAGAACTGCAGGCTGCTCTAGAGTATACAATTTTTATACATTTAGGGTATATTTATCCCACGCATTAAGCGCACAACATGTACTCATAGATAATTAGATATTTAACTATATATTTTTATCCATTTTTAGAGTATTTTATCTCTAATATCTCATTCGGGAATTAGATCAGATTAAGTTACCTCCACGTTTTTTCTCTAATTTGCCCCAAATCTACGAGCAATTTCCAAGTAATAAACTTATGTACTATTCCGTATCAGTTTTAATATTATTTATGACGATTGAAGGAAATAGAACATCGGTTTATGGAATTCCTTGCATTAAATTAAAACTGTGCACTACGGAGCATATAGACAGCACTGACTGGTACAAGAATTTAGGATTGGTATGTCAATATATGCTAGATATAAGAAAGATTATTTTTCAAATGACAGTCTGTGATGGAAAGTCGTAAGGTCTTTTTTGCCCCAGCCTTTTCATTGTTCCTTATCATGACAGAAATGAAATTCAAATTAATCCAATTCAGTTCTTGATCTTTGAAACGTTTTGGGTCTTGTAGATTATGTGAATACTGTACTAAACCTTATTACCTTTATGTCGAATACTACTAAATCAATTTGTTAACCTTGAGACAGAATAATAAATCAAAATATGAACGTTGTGATGAAACTATCGAATATTCCTCATTTTGTCAAATTATAAATTAGAACACATTCGATTTTCATGCCAACAACACATTTTGTAATGGGAATTGTTAATACGGTTCGCTTACGCGTATATGAATCTGCAACTTGAAAGGTTAGTGACTAGATAAGCATTCTTAAATAGGCGCTATGCGAATTAACTCATCTGCGAATCTCTCTCAGTGTCATCAATCATTTAATTGGTTTAATGCAGACTTCCATTCCTCAGTTCTGTATAGCTTTGCTTTTGCATCCAGTGTCCCTCCTGATTTGTTCAAGTTCCATTTACAGACTTCTCCCTTGTATTATTCTTAGTACTTCATAGTTTGTTATTGTATCTGTCCAATTGACTTCCATCATTCTTCTAGAATCTAGAGTATTACATTTCCAGTGTTTCTAATACTTTTTTCTCGTTTGCATCTTCTATATGACGTTATGATGCTACTCAGATAACAAAACTTGTTTACTTTTTTTATTCTTTGGTTTTCTATTATTAATCTTATGTTTCCATACTTGCGATTTCTTCAAACCAGTATTTTTGTTTTTGCCTTGTTGATTTTCATCTTCCAGTTTTGATTAAGTACCCTTTGAAGTTGGTTTAATGCTTCTTCTAATTTGTCTTTGTTGTCTGCTAATAGAGCTATGTCGTGCATAGGGCAGCATTTAGACTTTTTGGCCGTGATTTACTCTCCCCAGGTCTGCGCTTTCTGCTTGGTTGTTTAGTGATTCTTCTATGTATAGATCAAATACTGGCGGGGATATCGAGTCGCCTTGCCTTATCCCCTTCCTAATTTTTGCTTTTTACTCATCTTGCCCACACCTAATCACTGCCATTTGGTTGTTTGGTTGTATATTAGTCGTCTATCTTTGTATTTAATTAAAATCTTTAGTATTGTAGCGTTACGGACCCTTGTGTTGTGCTTATTTCTTTTATTTGTCGTGATTCGGCGTGATCGCGTTAGGTTCGGATCTAGAGTAGTTGAGCTAAATACGGAAATAAAACACCAGAGAGGTTTAATACATTTATTATCGTCAATATTTAACTGCAGACAGTGCAATTTAACTACCTCCGGCATTCACCTGTTCAGGCTAGGAAACTGCAGGAAACCTTAGCCGAGGTAGTGCGACGTGATCTCAAGTACATCGATTTCCTTAGGAAATCTAAACTATTTGCCCAGTAAAATACTAAAGATGCTGTTATCGGCTGGTTCGCAGGGGGGTTTCTGAAGGTGAACGGGGTATTATTAATGAACTGGACTACGAAGCGCTGTCGGGTGAAGGGTTAAGGGAATTTGACACTGCAGCCGAGATACCTCAAAGCGCAATTGTCGAGGGAGGCCGTAGCTGCCGAGATATCTCAAGCGCTTGGCCGGTGAAGGGTTAAGGGAATTTGACACTACAGCCGAGATACCTCAAGCGCAATTGTCAGGGGATGCCGTAGCTGCCGAGATACCTCAAGCGCTTGGCGGCTGAAGGGTTAAAGGAATTTGACACTGCAGCCGAGATACCTCAAGCGCAATTGTCAGGGGATGCCGTAGCTGCCGAGATACCTC